>OLKM01006562.1:0-13934 GCA_900291075.1 Melanogrammus aeglefinus
CCTATTTCCGGATCCACCAGTGCTCAGAGGCCAAGCCTGGTATTGCACCTGCTTCAGCGGGCTGTGGACGGGTCCGTCATTTCATGTGGCCCAGAAGTAGATATCACCGTTCACTCAGCATGTCCACCCCCTTGTCCCGGTTTACTGTCCCCTGGGCCGTTTCCTGATCTCTACCGCCTCCCTGGTCCAACGGTGGAACTCATTGCTCTCTGTCCCGATGACCTTTGAGTTGTTTTAATATTTTTGTAGGTTAATTTCTGGTTTACAATGAGTAAAGCTCACACAGGCACTTTGAGGGGGCTTAGTGATCCTTTGGGTAAGGCACCGTGCACCAGATGGCCTGCAATGGAGCACCGATTCATTGACTAGTGATGGGTCGTTCGCGACTGAATCAGTTCGAATGAACAATTCTTTATGAAGAACGAACCAAACTGATTCTTCTCTTTCGTCTGTCTCGTTTGTTCTCAGACTTGACTCCTCCCAGACCCAGTAGTCGCTGACTCGCTGTTCGTTCACTGACTGTGAGTGGTGAAGAGGGAAGAGGCTTAGTGAGTGAGCATACAATAATGCGATTCAATATCAGTGAAATGGTAAATGCATGCTGTCTTTGCTCTTTCTTTGTCATGCCAGATTAATCAAATATTTGAATGTTTCATCAATCTGTCTCTTTCTTTCATGGTTCGTTCTCCACCCGTGACCTCCACCATCAATGCTGAATCAAGTCTGTGACGCAAATAAGCATATAAGCTGCCATAACTGCACATAGCCACGAGGGGAGCAGGACCAAACATATAAGCTGTAATAACTGCACCATCACACAAGATGAAAACGGGAGGCGCGCCCTCAAAACTATAGCCAATCAGAGCACGTACTATGTCATATAGGCCACGCCTACTACCTATATAAACAGCGCAGGCGGGAGAACAGGCAGATACACTATAGCAGCGGTTCTCAAAGTGTGGGGCGCGCCCCACCGGTGGGGAATAGAGACATGACAGGTGGGGCGCGACAAACGGGAGGAAACTACACTCGCCGCGTTTACATGGAAATTTCTGATCCTATTAGATTTCTCATTGGAATAGATCTATTCCTATCATTCAATCCAAATGTACTGTATGGCATTTACAAAAGTTTTTAGCGTATGTTCATATGTCTCTCGCGCTCGGTGCTTGCACACCGCCGGGCGGCAACCGCCCTTTAACCGTCTCTCTGCCGGAGGGTTCAGCGTGGCGGTGTGAAGGGCCAGGCGTTGTCAAAAGGGACTGCTGCTGCTGTTTCTGCTGCCGCTGCAGCCGCCGAAAGTTTAAACACAGGGAAAGCTGAGCGGTGGGGCAAAATCTGAGCGCGTTCACGTGGGCGGCAACCGCTTCCTGGTTTTCAGCCGCTTTTGTAACTGCCTCCCCTCTGCCGGTCTTCCCTCATTGAAATGAATGGAGGCGGCTAGTTTCCGCGCAACGGTGTGAAAGCAGCTTTATGGTCTGGGCTTATATAATAAATGTAAGGGATAATGCTGTACAGAACGCCGGTCCTTATCGGAAAAATAAGTCAGGGCGAACCTGACCCCGACTTGAAGTGGAGGTGTCTTGCATTGGCCTGAAGGGTGACGTTCTATACATTCTCCTGCTTATTACACGGCTCCTTGCCAAAATGAAACAATATCTTCACACAGTATGTCTTTCAAAATTACCATTCGTAGTGTTGATCCGCAGAGAAATAGTCCACCAAAGACGTTGACGTTGCTTAGTAACTGGATACGCTGGGGTTGATAAGTGACCGGACTACTTGCAGAGTAATAACAAAGACGTGAATCAGTCAAAAAAGTCCACTTTCCTTGGCAGCGGTCAAGTTTGGTGTGCATAAAAGTACAGACGGACCAATTGCGAACTACTGCAGCTGCTGATGCCATCTCTCCAGGTTAAAATGTAGCTGCACTCACCCCAAACCAATCGGAATAAGTATATACATGTAGATTATCGCGGACTACACACCTCTTCTATTCCGATCAGAGTATTGTATTCCGATTGAGGCGTATATATGATAACTCTTTTTTTCCGATTGAGCTGTTCTTCCACTTCTAATTGGATCAGAAGTGTCCATGTAAATCTCTATTTTGAACTTGGTGTTATTTGATGTTATTGAGTTAGAATTTAGATACAACATGATGTTACTTGATGTTACTTCAATACATTTGAAAATGTTAAGCTTGGCATATTTCATTAGCATTGTGTTGGGGCGATAGGAGCAGGTGGGGCTTGAAAATTCCCCCTTGTCCAAAGTGGGAATTTTGAGAACCACTGACTTAAAGACCCTGGATCCGAGACCAGAATGCAGTGCGCGCCCACTCGAATTTCATGGTCCATGAAACTCTCTTGATCGTTCGATTTGAAGACATACTTAGAAATCCGCTTGAATCTTCCCGTTTTTTTATGCATCGAGCATACATTTTTGTATATAGTATATAGTTAATGATTGTAGATAGATTTTATGTAGATATTTCCCATTTTTAAATAATTTTTGTACAAAATGATTGACCGTTTTGCCGTCAATGGCATCATCGAGGCTGGACGTCGAAAGCGACCGATTGGCAGGCCAAAGAGGAACAAGAAGCTCTCTAAAATATATCTTGGAGTCGACGTTCAAGCTATGGAGGCAAATTAAACAAAGTCAAGGGTTTGGGAAGACAACCGACAGCGTGTTCACCGAAGCTCTTCTTCACCGAGCCCCGCTAATCGAAGAAGAAAGGTGAGAAGAGCAAATCTTGCTTTATTCAAGCTTATACCGTGATCAGAAGTTCTGTTCTAATCGTTTCAATTTGTTTTTAATTTAGGTATGAAGCTGAAGAAGCTGCCGCCGTACATAATTTCAGACTAAAGTAAACACGAATTCAAAACAGAGGCGCGCAGTGCATCATGGGCTCGGACCCAGGGTCTTTAAGCCAAGGTGCGCTCACAATAGTCTTCTTTCTTGACCTGAGATGCAGCGCAGTTGAGAGGATTTTAACGTGGAACAGGCTGAAAGGAACCGATGGGGAGGGGGGGAAGCAACATTTCTGGGTAAAGGCGTCAGATATAACAAGGTGAACCCTCTGTCCACGTGAAACTAAATTTAAAGGTTCAACAAGAAAATATAGCAGAGACCCTTGTGTGTCCGTTTACCTTCATCATAGACTACAACACACACTCAGATATTTCCCATGATCCTTTGTGCAACACGTTGACGGGGCCTATACAAATAATGTTTGCAAATATTCAATGCCCTTCCAATTTCCCTGTGAATGGGGGCAGTAGCAATAAAAGTTTTTATAGAGCCAGTGTGAGCCGGTGTAAAGTGATGTATGATGTAAGATGCCCATCTGATATCTCTTTTACTCATGAGGAATAAGGAGAGGTGTTATTAGCCTGTAAATCAAAACATGCTTTAGGCATGTAAATGAAAAATAAATGTGTATTGCTTATTTCAGCTGGATATATGGTTAGGTTTAGGTATAGGTTAGACATGGTTAAAGGTAATAATAAAAGGTAATAATATGTAACATTTCCACGATAATTATGTAAAAAATTGACTAGACCTATGTCATATATTTGTGAGTATGTCCTCGTGCTGACTGTGCCTGTCTTTGTGACACCGTTCAGATTTTAGACAGAAATACACGGAGAAATACATGAATCTCAAAATCAATAGACATTTTGTAAAATCATTTTTTAAATGTTTCCCTTACAGGTTTAATATTGTGGCGAGCAGCAGGGGAATGAATAGACGGGAGCCAAGGTTCAGCAGGATACAACCCCCGCGCCCCTTACAACGCTCGACTGCTAGAGTTGCCTTTATTGAACACACACAACACACTCCACCTAACCCATCACCATGAACATTTGTGACGGTGTTAAACGTTCTTTAACTCCTCCGTTACCGAGGTGGAGTTAAATATCATCCTAGTATAGGTCCCACATATTAGGAGGGCGACAAAGGTCCAATTTAGTAGTCTGAACTCCCCCCAGGATCCTTTAATGCACACGCGACAACGCCCACCGTCGCCACAATATATAACATTTCTGCATTGAAAAATAAAACCGTGCGGCGTCAGACATAACAAGGAGGTTCTCTCTGTCCATGTGAAACTAAATTTAAAGGGTACAACAAGACAGTAGAGTGGAGACACTGGTGTGTCTGTATTCCCTTCATCACAACAAATATACACAACACAAAAGAGCTTTAACCATGATCCTTCGTGCAACACGTTGACGTGGCCTACACAAATAAGGTTTGCAAATCTTCAACAACCTCCAATTTCGCTATAAAGTCCCTGTGAATGGTGCCTTGGCAATTAAAGATTTCCATTTGATCTTGGTTTGTACTTCCTATCTAGATACAGTGTGAGCATGCCCGTAGCAAGCTATGAGGTCTTTCCTCGATACGAACTGTATGCAAAATTAGTGGTTTAGAACTTCTCAGAGATGAGCTTAATTCAGTTGAGACTTGTTGTGTTGTGTCCGCCCTGTGTGACATCTGTAGTTGGATGGTATGTGCGCCGAGGATAACCCCATGATAATAATGCCAGCAGTGGTAAACCATGAGCCTAGACAATGTGTTTGAAGTGGTGCCATCAAAGAGATACACAGATATATCTGTAAATTGTCTTTTCTTTGCCTTTAAGACACCTTTAAGGGTAGCTCACATCAAAGTCAACTGCTCCGACTTCGGCTTTCTAAATTACGTTGGATGAATTGCTTATTTTGTAAGTGTAGAAATCAGGTTAGACATGGTTAACGATATGATATGTAACACATTTCTACATTAAATGGATAAACACTCATACAGCGTTGCTTACCTGTTCCTCAAAAGTTGTTCATTGTTAGTTGATAATAAAAAGGGCAATGTTTTTGTTAAATTCAGCCACGTTTCCTTTCCTTCAGAGAACCCCATAGTCACGCACATGAGCCTTTGGATTACTTCATGCAAATCCAAGTTTATCAGGTGCTGGTCCTAGATGCAGATGCTTCATTCACAGCAGAAGGACCTACCGACTGAGCCAGTGAGTACCATCTTCAAGTCAGAGGCTCTGCAATGGTATACTCGTCATTTTTGGACTCCTAGGATTAATGTAATATGTACATTTCTCCATCCCAAATTATCTATTTGCATCACTTTTAATAGAATATTAATATGATGGAATGTATACCTTGTCGCTCGTATTATTTATTGACTTGTCAATTTGTTTCTCCAGAAACATGGGGTCCAGTTTTCTCACCTGCAGTTTCATTGGTAGGCACAAAGCACTAGTCTTTATCATTATCCAGTTCATTATATTATATTAATAACTTTTGACAGTTGACCTATGTTTTTGAGATCTTGGGCGTGTGTATGAATCCTACCACGGATAGTTTGAATACTTCATAGATACTGTAGTTGCAGGATATAAGCTCGTAAATATAAGCTGATAATAGTTTAAATATTTTTCAGTATATTAAGTATTTCTCATCACCAGCTGTCATCTATCTGTGGAAGTCCCCTGGATTTTTAGGTATTTATGCCATGACAAGTTATCCAATGATAAATTGTCCAAACAGGCAATTATGTCGATGTGTTTTGAACACTGGAATGCTTGACATCTATTCTGTCGATTCTTTCTCCATTTAGCTGAATCCCGCATTAACGTGGCGTTGAGTGGCACGGCTATTCAGTCTACAACCACCTTGCCCATGGGCAAGGCTGAACACGCCATCGATGGGAACAGCGACCCTGTGTGGGAGCACTACAGCTGCAGCTCTACAGTCTATCAGGTTAAACCATGGTGGAGGCTGGAGCTGCCTGGCGTGTACCGGGTGTCAGAGATCCAGGTCACTAATAGGATTGTCAGTAGGGAGAGGCTCAACGGTGTCGAAATAGCCATTGGGAATTCACTGGTGAACAACGGCAATGACAATCCAAGGTGAATCACTGGTGCCACCTCCCCTACTATCACTCGATTCTGTTAGACTCCCAGCAAATGTTCTGGATTAGATCGCGCATGACCTTGACCTGCTTCTAAGTGTCTTTGGATAAAATTGTAAGTTAGTAAACAGCATAGTATATTGTGATACATATACTCCCTGAAAATAAGTCAACGCAACAAGTGCCCTGCTCACTTACACCTGGAGAGTACTGGTATCTTCGCTCTCTGTCTCTTTTTCTCAGGTGTGCCATCCATCAACAATGACCCAGACTGCCTGACTCAGACTGTAAATTGTTGGGGAATGGAAGGAAGGTTCATCAACCTCCACAAGTCCTCTGAAATAGCAGATGCTTTGACTTTTTGTGAGATCAAAGTGTACGGAGGTAGGAACCCAGTCCATCATAACATGATTGTCAAGTTCTCCCCTTCTTTGTGCAATCTCCACTTGAAGGAGTTGGACATCTACCCAGAGTTGCTGGACTTCACTCAATAACCACACTTTTCATTTCCTCTTATCTTCTTTTATTTTGTGATTTCAAGGTTTCAGGTAAGTAGGTACTTTGCAAGTAAGCAAGTAGTTTGCAAGCAAGCAGGTAGGTAGGTGAAAAAACCTTTTGAAACAATAAACAAGAAAAAGAAAAAGGTGTTTTTTTTACAATGTTCTGGGAAATATACATTTTTAAACAATTATTTCATTTTTTCCTCTTAAATTAAACAAAGTACAACATAACATTCTCCCACTGTTTATTATTAATGCCATTTAGGGATTTCATTAAGTTAATTTCAGATTTTTAAAATATTTTATACATTTACTTAATTTAAATAATGTCACCAAAATAATATTATATCATAAATCATTGTAACTAATCTATCTGCAACAATATAAGCTCACTAAAACAATCATGACACACACTGGCATTTTATAAGGTTAAACGACCGCACTGCCGGTTCGGCCCCCGTGGGCTAACACTAAGCGGCTATCGCCTGCACAAACATTTAATTTCAATTGTCCTGATGGGCTTGGTGTCTTACCGGCTGCCTCTCTGGCATTTGTAGATTTGTTTGCACGGGGTTGGATGTTTTTTTGCGCTAAGCATTGCTTCAGTTTTGCGGCTTTCGCTTCACTTCCTTATTGATGTTGTGTGCCACCTCTTATAAGTCCGTGCGGCAACTCGGACTTGCCGAAAGGTTCCGTTCCTTGCAACATGAGTTTATTAATTATTTCTTTAGTTTTGACTTCCACACCTCCCACTCGATCTCTTCCGCCTGGAAAACGGTGTGAAGATCGACAGCTTCAAAGGCCAAACTTGGTTCTCCTTTCCCTGCTGCGTTTGACTTTCTGTCTGTTCCTCTGCAGGTAATAGGACAACGAAGCCGCCTGACGTCCCTGTGAAGGACGGGTGGCTTGGATCTTTTCCCTCCCTGATTTTGGGAATTGACATTGCCTTTCAGAGCTCTCCGTGACAAGGGACACAGTAGCTTGGGAAAACTTTTAACATTGAACGTCCCTTACACGAACGCCTTTAATTATCCTGGAGTCGTGCTGATGACTCTGCCAAGCTTGAACTGCCCCTCGTAGCGGCATTCTGGTCACACAGCCACACAACATCTCTCCAATGGCAACAATTTCTTTGTTCAGTATGCCAATTTGCTTCGGACAAATAAAGTTTGGACCAGCGAGTTGGCTCCAGCTCCTCCAGAACTTTGGTCACCTCCGACTGCATAGCTCTCAGTCTTTTGTAACGGGTAGTTGTGGAAAGTCAAAGGTTTTCAAGTCCCCACTTTGAGAGGCCCGGCCCAGTAAGGAGAGTGTTGGGTGTGACCATACTGAAATGCAGTCCTCTTTGCTCTGTTACTCTTGCGTCATTTGGACGCTCTATTGCTAGGTTGGCTGCGATGTAAAGAGAGTTGTCTGGAACTCAACTGTAGCTAGTGAAGCCTCATTCTCCAAGATTCTGGAATGCCCTTTTTAACAATTCGCACAGCAGAGCTTCTACAGCACCATTCCTGTGTGGAAGAATCGGCTGGATGGATTTTCCACTGCCACTCAGTTCCATTCCTTGCTGCGGTCTCTTCAAGGTTTGCTTTGTCTAGGTCCAAAACCCTGTAGAGCTCCTCCAGGACTGGTTTTGCTCCAATAAAAATTGGTGCCTGGGTCCGACCACATCTTTCTTGGATGACCTCTGATTGCCGTGAAACCTTTGATAAGCCATTAGGAGCTTTCAGTTGACAGAGTGTTTTGCCAGCTCGGTGTGAATGGCTCTGCTTGCCATGCAGCAAAAAGACAACTCCCACAGACCTTAAGTGTCACTCCCCTTCTTGACGGTCATCTTTAACTTGGTAAGGGCCAAAGAGGTCAAACTGATGTGAACTCAAATGGGCGCAGCAGGTTCAGCCATTATTTTGTTTGACACGTCTTTGCTTTTTCCTTTCCTGGCAGACCATGCAACCATCAACAACTTTTTGTGCGATTCCTCCTCCCTTTAATGACCCATGCCTTCCTCCTCATTTTTAGGAGGGTTCCAGCTACTCCCTCATGACCTTCAATTGTGGGGCCTCTCCGAGCTATCAGCTTGGACAACCCAGGCGTCATAGGGTAAAGAGGGGGATGCTAACTTGAGCTTCCTTGAAGCTTTGTTACTCGGCCTCCACAGACCAGTGGCCCAGTGTCTTTGTCTTTGTGGACACACAAGCCTGTCTAATCGTGGTGCCAGGGAAAGGTTGTGTTTTCTTGTGCTGGCAAGAAAAAATGTCTCTCCAGGGGCATCCTCTCGTTCCCTTACAGAGATGACCCCTGTGGAGGAGATTGCCTCCCACTTTGGACTCTCCACGGCTTGACTTCCTTTGCCAAACTGTTTTGCTGCTCTCCAGATCCATGCACACTGTGCTTTACCAGACGGCTCAGAGTGCTGTATCTCCTGACATCCCACCAGCGTTTGGATTGCAGACCCTGCAGGTAGCCTCCTTTGCTCTGTTTGTGCCTCCTGTTTCAGTTTGTGTTCCACTTGCTGCTTCTTAGCCTGAGCTCTGGCGTCAGTGCCAGGCAGCATATGCCTTTTTTTGAAGTTTTGTGACAATTCTCCCTGGCAGTGGCTGCGAGTTCTTTGGGCTGATGTGATTGGCCACTCCTCCACTGGCAAGCTTAGAAACTTTGGACCTTTTTGCCACTCTCATCGAGTCCTCATCGAGATCTTGATGGCTGGCTCCTCTTGTTATAATGTCGGCAATGTTTTGTGGGCCAGGAATCCACCACCAATCCTGGACCCTTGTGTTGCTTTGAATCTCCCTGATCCTATTTGCGAAGAATGTTGATAGCCATAGCTTTCCCGCTGTATAGCAGCAACGAAGATGGTCTGGCTATTCAACAAAATGGTACCACCTCTGAATCTGGATTAGGCTGGTGCAGTGTCACAAAGTACTCTTTACAGTCGTGAGGCAAACACAGCTCCACACCATTTCTGCTTTGAACAGCATCCCCTCCTTGATCCAAAGGAGTAGTTTTGCTTTGGAACTCCCACCAAGCCGGATGACCGGGCCCCCATGGTCTGAACTCCATCGGAGGTACACAACTGCTCCATAAAGTATGCTCGCTACCGTTAGAGAATGTGATCGCCAGGGGACCATCAGTAAAGCTTGGGGGAGTCAGTGCTCTGGTGAACTTGACTTTGGCAAGTTGGCCGTACTCCTCAAAGAGCTTTATTGCATCCTCCTGTAGTGCATCTGAGAGCCTGTATCCCATGAGTTCCTTTACAGGATGCACACTCCACCCTTTGGCTTCCTGGAATGCCCTACGTACCAGGATAGCTCCCTTCTGCTTGATGGTAGTTACCAGGCCGACTGGATCATACAGCCCTGACACTTGGCTCAGCAGTGCTCGCCGAGTCAGGGGTTGGGTGTTTGGCGCTCTTATCTGCTCCTGCAGAAGGTTTGGCCAAGTCTCATCTTTTTCTTTCTCTTTGAGAAGTTTATTCCCACCATGACATGGAGTTTTTCCTCTTCTACCATGTATCCAAGGCCGAATGCTTTATATCCTCGTCTCGCATCTGGTTGGTAAGAACCATGGTCTTTTCCGCAAGCCTTTCCAGCCTGTCACTGCACTCTTTCCTCCTCACTTTGCTCAGAATAACCAGAGGTTTGGAGCTCGAACCCGCCAGCTTTTCAGAAATTGCTGCACATTCGCCTGTGATGGGTTTTCAACTGGTCTAAGTCATTGTGGGATGTGAGAATGTCATCAACGTAGCTGTCTTCTTGAATAACCTGCCTTTCCTCTTTGAGGTGGAGTGTAAAAGCGGGAGGTTGCAGTTTCACGCATTGGCAAGCTGTGCAATGCATCCTGCTGGCTTGTCACCGATGTTACCCCTGGTGATTGCATATCCCCCCAGGCTCTTCGTCCTCTGAAATCACGCCAAAGGAATCGATGCAGGTGCATCTCCCTTTTCTTCCAGCCAGACTGAGTTGTACATCTTCTTTATGTCCCCCAGAGCAGCATGCACTCCACCCCTGAATCTCAGGAGCACTGCACAAATCTGGTTGAGGACGTCTGGGCCTTTCATCAATAGGTCGTTCAGGCTCACCACCCTCTGAACTTTGACTACTGTTCCAAACAAGTCTCACAGGGGTTGTGACAGAGTGGCGGGTTTGGAGCAATGAGGTGACTCACATAACCATACTGGCCCATGCCAGTTGATCACTGTGTCTCTGGATAACTTGGTTGCAGCTTTCCGATCTATCATGTCATGGACTTGAGCAGTAATAGGCGACTTTCCATTCAGTTCTTTGGCCAGTTTGCTTTCCGTCTGAGGAATGTGAGCCTCCACAGTCCTTTTATTGTTCGGCAGGAGTCCTGCGGTCCTCTACCCAGGAAATCTGTATGCCAGTGTGTTCTTGCTGTGGGCGTTCCTCTGACGTAAGGTGAGACCAATCTTTCACCACTTGGAGTTCTCGCTCCTCGGCAAGAGTCATTTCTTTGCCACCCGGCTTGACAGTTCCCACAAGCGGCCAGCCTCCACACTTTGGCTCACATCCTGCGCCGATGCGTGTCCACATCTCCACCACTTTAAAAAGCTCTTGGTTGATGCGTTGAAGAATGCTTGATTCCACAGAAGCTGGATGGTGCGCCTTGATTATTTGCAAGCAGACGCTCTGGGGACCATGCTTCGAGTTGAGTTGTTCCTCATATCTTGCAGCCGCTTGCGCTCTCAGTCGACCTTGCAAAGTGTGTCTTCGACATGTGAGCTGACACGGTGAGTTCTGCAAAGAGTTCAGGATGCGTTCCTCCCACTGTTTTCCCCAGTGGACCGTCCCACAGCACAAGGTCTCCACAGCTCTGATCCTCTGTGGCGCTAGATTGACCTTCTTTGTGGCTAATGAGAGCAGAACTTATTTCTTTAGGTCTCCGGAGTTCATCCAGCGGTTGCATCTGGGAAGAATCTCTGAGCTTCTTTGGTTCCACATGTTTGTGTATCTCTTGCCAATCGCTGTCCAGTCCATAACACACCCAATTCTGGTGGCTTGAGAGAGTGCCTTTGGGGTTGTTTGTCACTCTGATCCTTGAGGACGTATCGTTTTCGTCTCTACACAGAACCTCCATGGCCCCCAACTCTGCACAAATGTGACTCTACACGTTTGAGGTTAGCTGCTTGCGGGCTTGTGGTTATGTAATTGGTGGACAGAAGCCAAATCTATTAATTGTTCCAATTTATCACTGCCCAGCGTTTGCGCGTGACCTCGACAAGCGATCATCAAGTACTGCGAAGCTCTGTGAAGTCTTGCTTTCCCCTAAAAGGCTTGGTGGGTCTTTGACAGTTATATGAAAGCCCTGGGATGCAGTATTGGAAAAAAACACATTTCGCATTGGTTTTCCAATTCAGGTGAGAGTTTCCTGGACAGAAATCCTTCCCTGCTACCTGTGACGAGCTTCTGTACTACCTCTCTGCCTTTATCCCCTCTCCGGACCAACCTGCTCCTCTTCTGACCATCGCTGCTTTCTTCTGCTGCGCTCAGCGTGGGGCACAAGAATAGAAGTGAATGCTCAGGAGTATCTCTGCATCCTTGCAGCGTCCTGGGTATTCTGCACAGGAATCCAGGTTTGCCACTGTGAAGCCATCGCAATGAACCTCCAAACATCTCTTAAATCACTCCCAACCTTTTTTACTGCAGCTCTCTTCTCTGCTAGTTTTCAGTGCTGGAAACTGTCTGCAAAAATAGATCTTCCCTCCTGTGTTTCACATTACTGCCAGATCCACCACACACCCTTCCTGGTCCTTGCTTGATTTGGTTGAAATTTGGTTCTGCATATCTTTGGGCTCCACCTTGGTTTCTCTCTTGCTGGCTCTTCCTCCTTCAGTTGTTCAAGCTGTTTTTGTTCCATAATATGCTCTCCTGTTTCTTTGAGGAATCGCCAAGAGACTGTTCGAACCGATTTCTTGGAAGTCACCATCATTTCTCTTGTCAGCTTCCATACACAAGCGTCCTCTCTGAGTGTCTCCGGGAGTTTACTTTCAAGGACTAGTCACAAGGATGTTTTATATAGCACTGTGTCTCCAAGGTCACTCAAATCTTGAGGTGTCTTTTCAACAGCTGAATTAAGTCGACGATTTCCGTGCGGTGACATTTGCACAGCTGGCATCTCTGTATCTCCTCCACTATTTCTATGGACAATGCGATGTTTGGTTGGCGTAGCGATGTCCTCTAGCACACGGAAATGTCATCAGATGTGTGTGTAAGCCGTGAGCACGAATGGGTCCGCGTGTGATCTTATCCTCTCAGGCTGTCTTAGTTAGCTGGACCCTTTTCAACTTCTTTTGAGCCTGGTTGGCGTCTCCCTGACTCTGCAGCGCTTCCCAGTCCTTTTTCCACCTGTGAAAATCACGTTTGATGCCACCAAACTTGGGGAGGGCTGTTGGCTTTAACTTGATGGTGGGTATCGTATAATTAGATGTAGCTCCCACTGGCTTGTCTATCAGTTATCCTGCCTTTATGGTTGCTTGTATGAAGTCAGCCTTTCTGGGAACCATCAAGGGGAGTGAAGTTCGAGCCCTCTCACATGCCTCTGAAGCTCCCCCTGAGCCTCTGGTGGGCACACTGTTCCATCTGGCCATGAGTTTGTCCCTTGGTCCGTGGCTTACCATAAACCTTTCAGTTGGTCCCAGCATGAATTGAATACGCTCCCTGGTTAATGTTGCGTTGCACAGCAGCGACGCGTTCGCATGCTGCCTCTGCTGCTTGTAGTGCTATAGACATTTCACTAACTTCGAAAATTGACCTCCCACAAGAGTTCTCTAGTGAGCAACCTCTGACTCCTTCAGCTGTCTCTTGCGCACTCATTTGTAGTTTTCTCCAGGTCGGACTTTTTCCTGCTTGCGTTAACATGTACTTCAAACCGTGTTCTCCAGCTCTGCTTCGATATCTGCAATAAAAGCCAGCTTCCAGCTCCATCACTCACCGAATCGCCATGACGTTCTCTCCCTAGTGCCTTGAGCTTTGTTGAAACTTCTCTGAGCGCTCTTTCAGAAACCCATGACTGTATGGACCGTTATTTACTGTTACTCAGTACATGGGAAAACACTCTTTTAGGCTTGAGTTCTTCAAAGTTCTCTACAATTTGTGCAATAGAATTTCATCTCACAGCTTCCTGATTAGCCATGTTTACTTTTATTTTAAGGTTCTTAAATTGTGAATTTGGAAAAGCGGAGTTCCCAATGCGCCCTTTAATTGTTGCTTATGTCGTTAATGTGCTTTATGCCTCCAACTCTTTACCTTTCCAGCGTATCAGTTTTTGCTTCCTTGCCTTTCCAGCTTTAACGCCTGTTACTTTTTCCTGGAAGCTTTATGGTACTGGCCGGTTTTTTCACGTCAAGCTTCTCCCCTTCTTTGTGCAATCTCCACCTTGAAGGAGTTCTGGACATCGGACCCAATGCTGGACTTTCACTCAATAACCACCACTTTTCTTTTCCTCTTATCTTCTTTAGTTTTGTGAGTTCAAGTTTCAGGTAGTGGTAAC
>OLKM01006563.1:0-13932 GCA_900291075.1 Melanogrammus aeglefinus
TCTTATAACGTTCTATAGATAATAGTATAATATAATTTTATAATTTTATACATAATATCACAGCTAAAAGCTCTGTGCGCCTCCGGATGGCCGTAGCGCTTGCGCAAACCCCTGCGGCTTCGCAGGGTTTGTTTACCAGCGTTACTATGGTTACCGGTTTTGCGCGTTGCACACAAGACGGGAATTAAAAAAATAATAATAATAATACGAAACAACTTGGTGTGGCCTCAACACCGGTAACACCAGTAATACCACATACCGTGGCAACCCTAAATGGTACTAATAATTGGCATAATAATTTCTTTCAGTGTTTCGGTTTTCAGTTTTCAGCCTTGGTTTCCTCATTTACGGTTTACAGCAGCCTAAGTATTTTCATTTCGGTGCATTCCTAATTTAAACCTTGTGGAATGCGGTAAATGACGAGGTCCAGACCAAACAGGTAACCTACAGAGAACATCGGACACCCACTAGCGTTAAACAACATACTAGCACATAACAGTCCGTAGAAAAAAAAAAACGCCTAGGGGGGCGGACCAGGCGGCCAGAACGGCTGTGCTTAACAGGAGAAGGGCAAAAGGCAGGAGCATGTGTCGAGGCTGCCGCAGGGTCAGATGTCGAGGCTGCCGCAGGCGGGCACCCCCGCCGCGGGGGCTGAGCCAGCTGGAGCGGTTCGCCAATATCCACATGAGCAGGTTTAAGCCGGTCTATAGCCACCCGCTCAGGCCTGCCCCCCATATCCACAACAAAGTTCTTAGGCCCACCCTCTAAGGCGCGGAAGAGCCCATTGTAGGGGGGCCGCATTGGGGTACGGTGGCCATCGTGGTGGATGAAAACGTACTTTGCTGACGGTAAATCCTTGGAAACGTAGGACAGGGGGATGCCTTGGTGAGACGTCGGAATGGGGACGAAAGCGTCCGCAATGTCCCGGGATGCGGCACGATGGGAGGCAGCCGACCACGGGGCCGTGGCATGCGGAAGAAACTCCCCAGGGACGCTCAGGGGCTGGCCGTACACCAGCTCTGCCGAAGAGACCTGAAGTTCATCCTTGGGAGCGGAGCGAAGGCCCAGCATAACCCATGGGAGGCGGTCAGCCCAGTCACTGCCCGTAAGGCTGGCCCTGAGCGCAGCAATCATGTCCCGATGAAACCGCTCGCAAAGCCTGTTGCTCTGTGGGTTTTAGGCTGTGGTACGGTGGACCTTCACCCCCAGGACCCCGGTGACCGCAGTCCCAAGCTCCGACGTGAACTGTGGCCCCCGGTCCGAGGAAAGGTCGGACGGTGTGCCGAAACGGGCCACCCAAGCCAAAATGAACACCCGGGCCACCTCAGCTGCTGTAGTGGAGGACAGGGGAACCACCTCTGGTCACCTGGTGGTCCTGTCCACCATGGTGAGGAGGTAGGTGTAACCACGGGAGGGTGAAAGCGGGCCCATCAGGTCCAAATTGACATGGTCGAAACGCCTCTCCGGCACTTTGAAGGGTGCTAAGGGGGCTTTGGTATGACGAGTCACCTTTGCACACTAGCATGCCTCACAGAAAGAGGCCCAGGCCCTGACGTCCTTCTGCAGGCCCGGCCGGACGAACTTGGCCCCCCCCAGCTTGACAGAGGCCTTCACTTCCAGGTGGGAAAGGCTGTGGGGCGCATCAAAGTCCTTACGCCTCCAGCCAGCAGGCACCATGGGGCGCGGTTGGCCAGTGGAGACGTCGCAGAGCAGCGTAGTGTTGGCCGTGCCAAATACCACATCGTTCATGAGGAGCGCCATGGGGGCCGTCCTGTAGGCCTGTACCTCAGAGTCCGTAGCCTGATCCCCAGCCATAGCTGCATAGTTGAGGCCAAAGTGGATGGAACCAATAACCACCCGAGAGAGGCAGTCGGCTACAAAATTGTCCTGGCCGGCCACATGCTGAATGTCAGTGGTGTACTCAGAGATGGCGGAGAGCTGACGTTGCTGTCGACCAGACCATGGCTCCGAAGACTTGGCCATGGCAATCCTCAGCGGCTTGTGGTCAACGAAAGCGCATAAACGACGGCCTCACAAAACAGAACAGGAAATTGGCGGGTGGCGAGGAAAAGAGGCAGGATCTCCCTGTCGAAGGCGCTTGTATTTCCTCTCATTGTCCCGGAGCTTCCTGCTGAAAAAGGCCAGCGGCTGCCAGGCTCCGCCCACCCACTGCTCACACACAGCCCCCACGGCGTAATCAGAGTTATCCGTAGTAAGAGCAACAGAGGCGGTCAGAGACGGGTGCGCCAGCAGAGCAGCGTTGGCGAACGCCGTCTTGGCAGCATCGAAGGCAGCCATCATCTCTGTGGACCAATCCAACGCGTCTGCCGGCCTCCTACCCCGCAAGGCGTTGTACAAGGGTCGCATGAGCTGGGCCGCATGGGGGAGGAAACGGTTGTAGAAGTTCACCATGCCCAGGAACTCCTGCAGGGACTTCAGAGTGCGTGGGCTTGGGAAACTGGCGATGGCGTCCACCTTGGCCGGGAGGGGAACCGCCCCCTGCGGGGTGACATGGTGGCCGAGGAAAGTGATGGATGACTGGCCAAACTCGCACTTGGCCGGGTTGACAATGAGACCGTGCTCACTGAGCCGATCGAACAGCTGCCGTAGATGCGTCAAGTGGTCGTCTGCGCACGCACTGGCAACGAGAATGTCATCAAGTAGACAAACAGGAACGCTATGTCCCGCAGCACGAGTCCATGAGCTGAAACCTCTGTGCTGCACCCTTGAGGCCGAAAGGCATCCTCAGAAACTCAAAAAGTCTAAAGGGCGTGATGACCTCCGTCTTGGGGACATCCTGCGGGCGGACGGGCACCTGATGGTAACCGCATACCAGGTCCACCTTTGAAAAGATGGCGCCGCCGGCCAGGTGGGCGGAGAAGTCCTGAATGTGCGGTACCGGGTACCGGTCGGGGATGGTGGCGTTGTTCAGGCGATAGAAATCATCACAGGGACGCCAACCGCCATCAGCTTTGGTCACCATGTGCAGGGTGGAGGGCCCCGGACTGTTGGAACGTTGTACGATGCCAAGGCGCTCCATGGTGGCGAACTCCTCCCTGGCGATCGCGAGCTTGGCAGAGTCGAGGCGCCGTGCATCAACCGTGCTCCACCATGCTTAGCCACAGCCGATGAAAACGTGGGCGTGGTGATGTCAGGAAACTCAGCCAGCAGGCGTTGATACAGGTCCCCGGTGACGAACGTGTTCGCAAGACAAAGCCCCTCCCCACCCCCCACCAGCGTGCAGGGGTACGAAGCATAAGAGAGGGCGTCGATCAGGCGGCAGTTCGTAACATCCACCAGCAGCCTGTAGGCGCAGAGGAAATCCGCCCCGAGGAGTGGCGTAGACCTGGCAGCCATGACGAAATCCCAGCCGAAATACACCTCCACATACCTCGTGCCATAGGTACGAATGGGCGTGCCGTTGGCAGCTTCCATCGGGGGGCCATGGCCGCCAGCCATAGTGTTCACAGGCGTCGCCGGCAGGATGCTGCGCTGAGCCCCAGAATCGACCAGCAGCCGCCAGCCGGACAAGGCGTCAGTGACGACCAACAGCTTGCAGTCCCGACCAGAGCTCACAGCTGTTAATGAGCGCTGGCCCGGGCTTTTCCCGGGGCCCCAAAACTGCAAGGCTGGCGACACTGTTTGGCTTTGGCCCCAGACCTGTCATGGTAGTAACGACACCCATCGTCACGCTGTCAGCGGGCTGTCACAGCGGCTGCGGTGTCCGGGTCGTATCCCGGGGGCGGAGGCGGGGCCGACGTGTGCCGGGGGCAGCGCATGGACAAACTGCTACCTGTTGGCGAGGAAAATCCCGTCGGCCTCCACAGCCAACGTCCGGTAGTCCTTGGAGGCAAAGAGGGGGGAGCTGGCCAGTGCGGTGAGCACGGGTGCTGGAAGCTGCCGCAGGAAGATGTGGGCGAAAAGGAAGGAGGGATCCGCCGAGCCCAGCACAGCCAGCATCCTCTCCATCAACTCGGATGGCTTGCCGTCGCCCAGGCCGTTCCGACAGTTCAAAAAGGTCCACGAGGAATGTCTTGAGTGCGTCGTACTTGCCGACAGCTGGAGGAGCCCCCAACTGCGCCATAGACCTTGCCGTCGTCGAGGCATCTAAGGCTGCTACCACATGGAAATACTTTGTCACGTCCTGAGTTATTCATCTCAGCTGGAACTGGGCTTCGATGTGTTGGAACCACATTGTTTGGATTGTGCTGCCAAATAGTCTGGTAACTTGACGGTGGCAGCATTGATAGCGGCGACGTTAGCCGCATAGTTAGCCGCGCCGCCAGCGGCGGCCGGCGCCACAGCGGCGGCCGGCGCCACAGCGGGCCCGTTGTTATCACCGTTGATGTGCAACATAATCCAGCCGTATCCAACTCGCGTCGGGAGTCAACAATTGTGGAATGTGGTAAATGACGAGACAAGAGACGGAGATGGGTCAAGTCGGCTTTACTCTTCACTTCAATAAAACAAGTGTTACTCCAGCATGAGTTCAGAAAGAAACTGCCGTAAACCAGAACTATCGTAAAACCAGAACGGTCGTAAAACGGGACCGTTATCCCAAAACCCTTCTTCCTTAAAAGGTACAGTCCCTTGGTGAATGTCGTATCATTGTATTTGTGGGTCACGACAACCTCTCTTTTAAATATTGAACATTTCTTCTACAAACATTTCCCTTTCTTCTACTATCGTGCATATTGTGTGATGCCTCCTCTTTCCCATCTCTTGAAACATCACCTTTTCCTGAATGAAATTTATTGTAATGCGAATCTCAAAATCTTCATCTCTTTTTTCTAATTCGTTTTTATTTACTATAGTGTTCCAAATGTTTAAAGAAAATTTAGCTATTGAATTTATCAAGCCTTCCCATTTCTTAAATAATTCTTTATCCCCACAAGTGCTTGAATATGATAGCCCTCTCCCCTTATTTCAATATCTTTCCATTTGGCTACGTAGTTCCCGTTACACCAACATGCCACAGCTCTGACCTGTGCTGCATAGTAGTAATCTTTGAAACTGGGCCCCGCCATCCCTCCTCGCTCCTTAGGCAGCTGTAGTGTTGAAGCCTAATCCTGGGTCTCTTGCCCCAACAGATGAACCTCGAGATCCACTTATCCCACTCCATAAATTGACTTTGCGGTACAGATATGGGTAAAGATTAATAGATAGTTAGATACAATAACCTTGGCAGTACGTACATTTTTACTATTTCAATCTTTGAAATAAAGTCCAATACCTGTCCTGACCACCTTGCAAACTACCCCTGAATGCTTTGATTATTTGTGTGTAGTTTGTGTTGCATAATTTGTCTACTCCTTTTCTGATGTTAGCTATCTTCTCACAGTCCCATTTCAATTCGTATTTCTCTTTGATATCTATCGATGGTGTGTCATTTAGAGCCAAAATTTGTGTCTTTGTCACATTAAGTGTATACCCTGCCCGTATTCCTCCAGTAGGGCCATCAGTATTGGAAAGCTTGTGTGTGGTTGTCCTATGCATGCGATCACGTCAGTCGACAGCTCTAACTTAATCCGATCCGTCAGACTACCATTCACTTTCACTTCTGCTGTTGGCTCATGATACAATGACCGTATGCATTTGATAAGAGTCCCAATTCAAGCCACATTTTTCTAGGACTTTATACAGGTAGGTCCTCCCAACACAATCAAATGCCTTTTCGTGTCCAAACTCTCTAAGACCACACTCTTTCCTCTCCTTTTAACTTCCTCCTCTATGTGAATTGTCTTCCTTATATTGTCCTCTGCCTGCCTTCCTTTGATAAAAACCAGTCTGGTCTTCATCTATAATATCGGGCATGAATGACTCAAATCCTTTTGAGATAATTGAAGTATAGATCTTATAGTCAACATTAAGCATGGATATCGGTCTATTGCTACTACACATTTCGGTTTCCCTGCCCTCTATAGGGATTATATAAATAATAGCTTCTTTCCAGGATGGGGGAGTTTTGTCCTCTTTTAGAGTGTCTAAATGATGCTAACAATACAACCCGGTCTCACAAAAATACGTGACACTGTGACGTTATTTTAATCTATTGTTCGTGATCAGGGACACGTATTTTCAAAATTTACGTGTCAAAAAGCACAATTTTCAAACTGTCATGGCAACGTCCGCTCGGACACTGTACTTGCGAGGCATTGTCTGTGATAACTAACATTATGACAGCTTTTGGCCACCCGTTTCTACTTAAAATTGTCTGATAACTAACAATATGACAGCTTTTGGCTACCCGTTTCTACTTAAAATAGTCTTTGATGACTCACAATACGACAGCTTTTGGCCACCCGTTTCTACTTTCGCCTTCGATTCTGAGAATAAATAAATTCCTGCAAATAAATTGCATGCTGTGTAGCCAAATGTTTCTGCATATGGGAGGTAGTTACCCCTTTGACGAAATGGAAAATTTACAATTGTTGCAAATGGCCATTTTGTCGTCTTTTCACGTGAAATATAACCAAGCTTTAGAGCGCTTCTGCCTCGGCGCCTGCTTGTTGTGTTCTGAACCAAAACAAAGCAGCGCGTGTGCGACGTCATGACGGATTTGGAATGAGAGGAAATCGTCAAGCAGACATGCTAATGAATTGGTTCACTGGGCTCCGGTTCTGAACAAGACACCGGTTCTCAATTCCCATCCCTACTGTAAGCAGTGGTGTAGTGGTGCTGGGATAAGTGGGTAAACTCTAAATGTCTTGAAGGGATACTTCGCCGGTGGAGATATTAAGGTTATATGAAGAAAATAATTCAATATATTATAAATGTGCAAAGAAAATTGAAATCGGTTCATCCTAGCCTGAAAAAAGACAGAAGGTGTCTCTCTGGCTCAAAAGTAAGAAATCCTCCAACTACAACAGTGCCTAATTGCGCTCGGTGCACCGCCCACCTGTTTCTGTTTGGAGGGGGAAGGACCGATGGTCCTAGCGCAAGTCGTAGCGCGACTGGTTTCGGTGTTAATGCTCTGTGTGCCCTTTGATTATCCAATTCAATATCCTCTGACATTCCCAGCTCCTTTATCCACCGTAATCAGCAACCGAGTCTTCCTCAACCCCTTCTTTCAGCCCCCAGATTTGAATATTTGCTTCTCCTTGACCTCCCTTCCAAGTCGGTTAATTTCTCTTGTAGTAGCCTACTTTGTTGTTCGAAGTAGGGTAAGTGAGAATGTCCTTTACCTCTGAAGTCCACTTCTCCACCTCAACTGTACCTTCTTCTAGGATCTCAATTTCTTTCTATTGTGCCCATATGTAAACGTCCACGGATTCAAATTTTCTCTTTGTTTCCTCTCAGAGGCTTCCATCTCCTGCTTCATCTCCATTTGCTTTCCAATTTTGTCCAATTTGGCGTCCGTTCTGTGCTGGGCTATATCCATTTTACCCTGTATCATGTCCAGACCAGCCTGTAAGCTAGCCTGTAGCTCAGACACACAGCTAGGTTGGTCGGCATTGCTAGCTACCTCTTTTTCTGTTTTACCTTTCCACTTTGAGAAGTACTCATAACCTATATTATTCAAAGTTTGAGTTGTAGCTTTAGATTTTTTTTCTTTTTTTTGCTCAATTGGCAGCGAGCGCCTCTCGTTTGCTACCTATCGCCTCATTAGCATACCGGAAGTCAGAACTGCCTCTTTTTATGGACATTTTCAGGAGTGATTTTAAATCTTTAGTTATCTGACCTCTAAGTAAGTCATATTTTAAAGATCTACTGTATTAAAATTTAGTTAAACTAATAAAACACGTCTAATGACAAATTTCAAATAAGAATGTATCAACTGTTCCTAACATGTTGTTTTTTATTGTTTGTGTGAAGGCTGAAGGGCTGTCATCTGTCAGAGAGATGCTGTGAAGCTCTGGCCTCAGTTCTCAGCTCCAACTCCTCTAGTCTGAGAGAGCTGGACCTGAGTACCAATGATCTGCAGGATTCAGGAGTGAAGCTGCTCTCTGCTGGACTGCAGAGTCCACACTGTACACTGGAAACTCTCAGGTCAGTTTTACCCAATGGTCAAACAGTTACACCACAAGTTCCACATCAGAGGACAGTTTTATAAATCAGCTTATAACTCAGTACCTATGATGACCACATCCATGATTTTGTATCATTGGAGATGTAACACCTTTTGTTCAGGTGGATATTCTAATTACATCCATATGCCCGCAACCTTTCAATTCTATCAATTCAATTCTAAATATAAAAATGAGCTCAAAAATATAATGATATTGCCCCCCCCCACTGTCCCCCGTATACGGGGCGGTGATAGTTTAGATCAGGGTGAAGTACAGGGGGTCTTTGGAGGGTCTTAACCCTAGTTGGACACCTCAGACCCCCTGAAAGCCTCAACAGAAACATTTTGGATGGTCTCTGGAAAAATATATAAAACTATTTGAAACTTGCAATCGTCACTCAAAACGTACTCTAAAGCTTAATATATCTAGTAGGGGTGTGCACGGGTACACGTGTAACTGGTTGGTAAATCATAACTATTTAAGAAAAATAAAGTAAACAAAAAAACGTAAAAGAAAAATAATAATCTCCGCCCCATTGTTTCAATGGGGATCGCGACGGTCTATACTTTCAACATAAAGTTTACATATTTAGAATTCAATATTAGCCTAGCCTTTATACCACAGATACTATAGGGTCTATAGCATATAACCACATTTTCTGATTACAGTTTAATGTAACAGTAAGCTGATAACTTCCTAATTAACACCGCAACTGCAAATGAAACACACAGAGATGTGGTTCCGTGGTTCCAACTGGTCAAACAAATGTTCTTTTTGCGATCATTCTGCTCGCACATCCGCCGTGTTATAAACAAAAAATCCCCCTATAGCGCGACTGTGGTCTCACTTCAAAAGAAAAATTAAAGCATCATTAATTAATAAAGAAACGCTTAACCGTGTACACGAAAAAGTAGGGGTCAAGTAAACGTTTACAATTTTCTGTAACCGTTCATACCCCTTATATCCAGTACTCATTATCTTAATTGCTAATTCTTTATCCACAAATATGGTCCCTTCAATGGACCAGGAAGTGCTTTATAAAAGGACCTTCTACGTAACCAAGGCAACGCCACTTGTGTTTGTTTGGAGTAAGGACGTTCACAAAACTGTTGGCAGACTGGAAAAACACTGGATTTTACACGTGTTGTGTGTGTGTGTGTGTGTGTGGGTGTGTGTGTGTGTGGTGTGTGTGTGTGTGTGTGTGTGTGGTGGTGTGTGTGTGTGTGTGTGTGTGAAGCTTGTCTGGCTGCCTGGTCACACAGGAAGGCTGTTCTTCTCTGGCCTCAGCTCTGAGCTCCAACCCCTCCCATCTGAGAGAGCTGGACCAGAGCTACAATCACCCAGGAGACTCTGGAGCTGCGCTGCTCTCTGCTGGACTGGAGGATCCACGCTGGAGACTGGACACTCTCAGGTATGGAGAGGACAGCTCCCCACTCAGGGACAAAGTCTCCTACAAGGATTCAAGCCGCTGCTAGAATGAAGTGGTTTGAAGAGGCAGCTGTCACTCATGTTGTGTAGAACGTGATGAGACGGCAGATGATGAAGGTGAATGTTTCAACATGCTGCTCTCACTTTGTTTCCCCCCCAGTGTGGAGCACGGTGGAGTGTAGAGGCTGAAACCAGCTCTAAAGAAGTGTAAGTGTCTGTTTGATTCATCACATCACACACTCACTATTGAGATGGAAAGTCCCTCCACACTACTGGGAATGAGATGATGGCTGACATCATGTATCTTACGTATATTAATACTGTTGACCATCACAGTTAAACCTGCTTGTATAAAACCCAGCAGGTATTACATTGTTACATTGAGGGGGGCAGACGGGGCTGAGGTGGGGCTGAGGGTGAGGACTAGGGGTGATGGGGAGGGGAAGGGGGGTGACTGGGCTGAGGGGCCGGTGAGGGGACGGGGGCAGGGGGAGGGGGATGAAGGGTCCTGAGGGGGAGGGGGGGTGGGGGTGATGGGCTGAGGGGGGATGTAGGGGCTGAGGGAGAGAGGTGGCTGGATGGGGCTGATGGGGAGCTGCAGAAGAAGACGAGAGAGCGATCATAAAAAGAAGTCTGAAAGAGAATAAAAAGAAGAAGAGCAGCCTGATCCAAGGAGAGAGATGTTGTGTATGCTTGATATATTCATAATGTTGTTGATGTATTATAACCATTGTTGTTGATGTATTCATAAACATTGTATTGATGTAATTCATAACATTTGTTGTTGATATATTCATAATATTGGTTGTTGATATATATTCATGAATATTGTGTGTTGATGTTTTCATTTCGTTATTGTTTGAGGTTGTGTGTATCTATGTATGTGGTTGTAACAACCCCGACCGTCAGCGGCTGGGATTCGCGAAAGGAGACGCACCAAAAACAGGGTTGTGGGTCAAACAGGTTTTTTATTTTGTTTACCACAGGTGCAAAAACGGCAACTTAAAAGTTAAATCAGGTTCTTCCTGGTATGGGGAAAAAAGGGAATCGCTCCGGGTCTGTCACGGGGCAGACGAGGGGACCCAAATGCTGGACACAGCGAGACGGAGACGGAATAAAGGAAAATGGGTTTATTCCGTAGACGGGCGAGTAGTCAGACAAGCAGGAATCAGGAACCAGCTGGGTAGTCAGACAGGCGGGGATCAGGAACCGGCAGGAGAGTCAGACAGGCGAGGATCAGGAACCAGAAGGAAAGTCAGACAGGCAGGGATCAGGAACCGGCGGAAGTCAGAAGTCGAGATCAGAACCAGAAGCAGATAGACAGCAGGATCAGGAACCAGAAGGAGAGTCAGACAGGCGGGATCAGGAACCGGCAAGGAGAGTTCAGACAGCAGGGGTTCGATTGACAGGCAAAGCAAAGGAGCGACCGGCAGCGCGGGTAGTCAGGCAGGCGAGGGTTCGGCGACCGGAGAATCCTAGAAAGGGAGGGGGAGAGTGTTACAACAGGACAGGCTGCTGTAATACTAGAGAATGCTGTAGAGGACCGATACTAACTGTGAAAGATGTATAGCCGACGAAACTGGCGCCGGCCTGATGTAGGGACGACACTCAAGATTAATTAACTCCAGGTGCGGGAGAACAGGAGGCGCCCACCAGCGTCCATAGCCCACTCAGATGCGCGGTATTGGACGGCCGTAGCAGGACGAGACGTGACAGTACCCACCCCCCCCCCCCTCTAGGGACGCCCTCCGGGCAAGACGACCCACAGCCGGCGACTGACCCACAGCTGACAGATGGTCCCGATGGAAATCCGAACCAGCAACGGCATCCAGGATACTCCTCTGGGGAACCCAGCAGAGCACTCCTCGGCACCCCGTACCCTTCCCCAGTCCGACAAGATATCTGTGTGCCCCGGCCGCGGCGACATACCTCCAGGAGGCGGCAGACTGTCACACGCCGCGGTTGGGTGTCGATGACCCTGGCGGATGGTGGAGGCGGAGCGGGAAGGAGACAACGGGCTGGTTGGAGACCAGGCTTGAGCTGGAGACATGGAAGGTCGGCATGGACACCCGAGAGAGATGGAGGAGATCGGGAGACGAACGCGGCACAGACGGTTGATTGACAGACTCCACTTCGAAAGGGCCGAGATGAAACCGGGGAGAGACCTTAGGGGAGATCCCATTCAAGGAAGATCCTTCGACCCGAATGCCACGTCGACTGTCCGGGAGTGTACTGGAAGAGCAAGGCAGACGCGCGCCTATTGGCCTGCAGTGTGGAGCGGGAGGATGCGTGGAGCAGTGGCGCGGTGTGGTGTGGTGCTCTCCAAGTGCGCCGACACCTGTGCATATGAGCCTGGACATGATGGGACAGAGAATCTCCTCCTCCAACTCGGAAACAATGGAGGTTGGTAACCAGCGAGGCCATAAACGGGGAACAAGCTGGTGGATGCGTTGACAAGCGTGTTGTGGCATACTCGACCCAGGGAAGCGAGAGGTCCAGAAAGGAGACGGTTGGCATCGGGAGACACAACGAGCCGCGGCCCTCCATCTCCTTGTTGGCCCGCTCCGATGTCACATTTGAACTGGGGTAGAACCCGGAGGACAGCTGGGCGTGGCCCTAAAGCCACACAGAATGCACGCCACACCTGGAGAGGTGAACTGGGGCCCCTGTGTCGGTATAACGATGTCCACAGGGATGCCATGGAGACGAAACACGTGTCCTGACCAGGAGATCCGCCGTGCTCACATCGAGGAGGGGAGCTTGGGAAAAGCAGCACGGACAGCAGCGGACGTCCACAATCCATGGAAGGCCACCAGAATCGCCGGCGATGAAATCACAGGTGTGCGCGTGATTCCTGGGTGACAGATGAGCTTGGAGGAATGGCCCCACAGAGCAGCACTCTGGATCGTTACATCGTCCGGACGAACAAACCGATTCGGGGGAACCGGAACCAGGATCCGGCTGCTGCCCCTGTGCAAAGGCGCACCGCAGACTCAACCTCCCAGGTGAGCGTGGTCGATCCGACAAGCGGAAGGCAGAATGGTCGTCGGGCTCAGTACTCAGGTCTTCCCGGGAGAGTAAAGGCGGGACAAGGCATCCGGCTTGCCGTTCTGGGAACCGGGACGAGTTCTAGGTCAACGAAAAATCAATATCTGCCGAAGAATAAGGCCCACCTAGCCTGTCGCAAATTCAGTCTCCTGGCTGCCTGAGAATGTGATGCCAGGTTGCGGTGGTCAGTCCAGACAATAAAAGAAGGGCGAGCCCTCCAGCCAAGCCGCCACTCCTCCAATGCAAGGCTTGACGGCCAAGAGCTTGCGGTTGCGACATCATAAATTCCTCTCCTGCGGGGACACACCGCGCGGAGAAACAGGCACAGGGCGTGGAAGCTTGTGGTTCGAGAGGGAGAGCGCGCGCTGGAGAGGACCGATTGCCCACTCCAGTGTCCGAAGCGTCGGCCTCCACCACGAACTGAAGGGCGGGATATCGGGCTGGACGAGGATGGGAAGCGGAAACGAAGCGTCTCCTGAGGACCCCGGAATGCCGGCCTCCGCTCAGGGCAATCCATGATAGCATGCGGCTCTTGGGGAGTGTAGCGAGGTCAGGCAGCTGTGAGAGGTGCCGCGACCCTGACTGACTGTAGCCCGAATGAACCGTCTATAAAAAATTGCATAAGTCGAGGATACTGCGTGCAGCCTCTTGCGGGTCGGAGGGCCGAGGTTCCACGTCGGCCACCGCTGAACCCTGGAACGATCCATCTGAGTCTGGCCCTGACCGATGATGTAGCCCAGGCATGAGACGGATGAGAGCGTGGAAGTCGCGCTCTTCTCCGCCCTTGACGTCAGACGATTTCTCCAGCAACCGCTGAAGCAACTCTGCCGGACGTGAAACGTGTGTCTCCTCCACAGATCTAGAGATGATCAGGAATGTCATCCAATATAAAACGAATACAGAGCGGTTCAACATTCCCGGAGGACATCGTTTACCAGAGACTGGAAGACAGCGGGGGCGTTGGTGAGTCCGAAAGGCATTACAAATATTTCAATATGACCAAAGGCGTGTTGAACGCGGTCTGTCCACTCATCCCCCTCGGATGCGACCAAGTTGTATGCGTTGCCGCAGATCGAGGCTTTGAAAAAACCACGGCTCACGTGTGAAGGGGACGAAGGCAGAACAATCAGAGGCAAAGGATACCTGTTTTCACGGTGATAACGCTGTTCAACCCCCGTAGTCAATGCAGGACGTAACATAACCATCCTTCGTTCCCCACAGAAGAACCCCGTCCCACCGCGAAGAGGAAGGGCGGATAATCCCAGCGGAGAGGGACCTCCCGATGTACCCCATGGACTCCCGCTCGGGGCGGGAGAGATTGGAATAGACGACTCCCGGAAGAGAGCTCCGGAAAAGAGGTCGACTGGCGCAGTCATAAGGACGGTGGAAGCAGGACAAAGCGCGGGACCTTAACTGAACACCCTCCCAAGGTCGTGGTACTTCCTCC
>OLKM01006564.1:0-13932 GCA_900291075.1 Melanogrammus aeglefinus
ATTATATTTTATAATTTATATTATTATATATAATTATAATAATTATACTATATCTATATAAATAGATTGACTTGCTTACATAACTATTTAAACCTCAAATAAAGGACTTGTTAAAACTTTAGAAATATCCTTAGAATTATTATACTTGTATTATTACGCGTGTAATATAACTAAATAACCCCACCTAACCGAACCTCCCCCGCCTGTCATCTGCTCCATCACGGAAAAAAGTATCCTAGTATCGAGTTCATGACTATGTAATAGTAATTAATGTTATATAAAAAAAAAATAGTGTGACATAGGCTAGTTGGTTCCAATCATTACCTCAAGCTCTTAAGTGAAAGACCCTGTTAAGACCACATTATTCGCCGATATGTGAGTAGCATGGCAACACTCGTGTTGTCATTGGATACGAGAAAACGCACGTCAGGGTATCGAAACTTGAAGCCTTCACTACCAGTGCCCGCTACGTTATGCGACACGTCTGCTTATTAGGCGAACAAGACAAATAACATAAACATACCAATGCTTTAGCCAAAGATACAATTCGAGGAAAGCTTTATAAGTCTTTGTATAAATGTAAAACACGAACCAGTCGTTTGAGATGATTTTAGGATGGCTCTAAAAAGCCTTTTTTAAGACGATCTAACAGGCATTGTGATAAGATCCTGCTACGAAATATTTAACCTCTTGGGCTCGTTTTTACAACACAGTGTGGTGATGGAGTGCAGCGAGGGAGTCCTCGGCCAGTCGCTCTGGCGTCTGTCGAGGCGCAGGTTTCCTCGGTCGACTGCGGAGGTGTCGCGCGGCGCTGGGACAGTCGTGGATCGACAACGTACACGGAGGTCCACTCCGAGGTTGTGGGCCACCATAATGCCCCCTCGATTGAGTTTCCTTACATTTTAATTGAAATGTGCTATAAGCCTTGGCCATCTATCAATTCTATTGTCCGGCACTTCTTGATCTCTTAAAATTTATTGTTGTCTGTGTCAGGACATTGAATACATGATAATGTATTTAAGTGAAAATAAGTAATTATAGTGAACATATATGTATCACCCCCTCTGGGCAAGGGTTGTATACTTCTGCCTAATCCTTAGTATCTCTGTCTTTTTTGTTATCACAGCTGGACATGTGGGCGGGAATATGGCGAGAGAATCGAAGCAAGGTGGTATCTGTGGCAGCAGGCCGGAGACCCCACGTGTCCTCTGGGGACCCCCTGGTAGCAACTAGAGCGCTGAGGGGGGAGGTCCAGATGTTACTGCAGGTCCCATCAGAGAGAGAGCCTGCAGGGAGGGAGGTGGCCGCACATGGCAGGACGCACCGCAACGACGCACACCCACACAGACACTACACGCATCGCACACACGCACGCACGCACACACACGACACAAACAGAAACACCCACACCACACACACACCAGCACCACACACACACCCACAACACAAACAACCACAACACACACACACACACTACACACAGCACGACAGAACCTCGTTCTCTACCCTGTCGGTCGTTTCATCAACTGTTGAGTGCATTGTTAAATGTGTCATTTGTTTTGCATAAAAGCCCCATGATATAGGCCCCTTTAGTAGCAAAAATCACCTTAGGTCCAATCAATATTACTCGTAATATATTCCTCTGTTAAACACTTTACGTAGCAGATGGGTGTTGCCCTACTCAAGCGAGCACACAAAACTGTTGATTTGGTCCATGTTATTAGTTATTTTGGTTTATTGAATTTCAATTTTAATTAAGTGCTGAAGCACGACTTTATACATGCAGTGAAAACCTGTTTGTGTGCGTTGGGTGGTGCGTGTATGTGTGTGTGCGCGCACGCGCGTGTGTGTGTGTGCGTGTGTGTGCGTGTGTGCATGCATGTGTGCGTGCGTGCATGCGTGCGTGTGTGTGTGCGTGCTTGTGTGTGTGTTTGCGTGCGTGCGTGCGTGTGCGTGTGTGTGTGTGTGTGTGTGTCTGCTGTAGAGATGGTGAGGAGGTCTGGTCGCGGTACGACCCTGACACAGTGAACTATGCCCTGGGTCGCTCCACAGAAAAGCCGCAGTGTCCCCTGGGAGGCAGAACCCCACCGCACAAGGAAGCAGGTGAGGGATCAATGGGAGACAAGTCTGTAATCCTGAAGATACTCATTATCAGACAAGCAACATCCAAATCATGAGGGGTCAGCAGCCACTATGCTTGTACTTGCTATCACTACTGGCTGCAGTAAACAAAATCTCCACATGGTCGCTGTCCTGGCTCCACAATGGGTGGAACGAGCTCAGGCTGATTAAAGGACAGGCTGAAAGAACACTAACCCTACCATCTTCTTTTTTACCTCTACATTTCAACGTTTTACTCACGTTTAGATAATTATGCATTGGTTTGCATTATGCACCCCTCACATGTATCATGCATAATCGTTATTGTGTTTATTCAAGAATGCATATAGTTAAATCGATTATAGTACCACAACACACATCGATATGTCTTTTGTTGCCCGACGTGCGTCCCCTGTACCAAGTGTTGGTGATGAGCTGAAGGCTGTGAGGGACCAGTTGAAGTAGTCACATAGACCAGGTGGTGGAGCACCTGTCGGTGAGCATCATACCTTTGTGCAGAAAGCTCGTAGCTTCGATTTTTTATTATTATTTTTCCACAACCTTCACTACCGAAGGAGGACAATCTTTTTAAGTTTATTAATAATAACTATGACTTTTTTTCACCTGTCTCCTCTCGATATCTACTCTCTCTCTCTCTCTCTCTCTCTCACTCATTCTGAATCTTTCTCTCCTCTCCTCCTCTTCTCCTCTCTTCTCTCTCTGTCCCTCCTCCTCTTCTCCTCTCTCTCTCTCTCTCTCTCCTCCTCCTCTCTCCTCTCTCTCTCTCAGTCTCTCCTCCTCGACTCTCCTCTCTCTCTCTCTCCCTCCTCCTCTTCTCCTCTCTTCTCTCTGTCCCTCCTCCTCTCTCTCTCTCTCTTCTCTCTCTCTCTCTCTTTCTAGTCAATAATACAAATCTTGATTTTACAGCCATGCACACACATTCAAAATACTGTAGATCATTAAATGTCAATGATACATTTGGATCTCTCTGTCTGTTTGTCTGTCTCTTCAGGTGCGTTCTAACACAGGACTGTGAGGCATTAAAGAGGCAGTTGCTTTGGGTTCAGGTGTAAAAGAAACTACGGCTGCACTTTTTCCCCAAAAACATCTTTGTAAAACTAGAAAGACGATTACCTTTCCCAATTTTCCGAAATGTTTAGCACAGTTACATCCTGGTTGATTGACTTGATTTAACGAACGTTCGCAACTATTGTTGGATTGCAATTTGCCGTTGTTTGCAATGGGTTTGTGCAGCAGTGTGTGTCAAAAACATATTATCTACACTCATACACTATCATATCTAAACCTGTTTTTAATCACTGTTTGACTAACCTCTGTGCGACGCAGATGTCATGTTGCCATAAGGCATAATATATAGTCCGAACCCATACATACCCTGAAGGAAATCCTTAAAACCCTTAAAAAAAAAAAATGAATGGCAATCTTGCAGGGAAGAAAGAGATAATAATATTAATGAAATTAACCTCCAGCAGATATTATATTCACCACATGTAAGGTCATTCTTCTTAACATATAAACTTAATTTGGGCGAACGAGCTCATATATACCTATATACATTAATGGTCCTCTCCTCTCTATCCTGGGTTTAATGTCTGCATATCTTGTGGAATACATTCCATACAGTCGTCATCTGCTGCAGGGATTCACCCCAACCTGTTCCTATTAGTTAAGGGTTTGCATGTTTGATTTGCGGACCATCATTCTGAGTCACTGTTCTCTGGGAGTTGTGTGTCTGAGGTCCTCACATGTATTTGTCTGCATGCATGTGCAAACACAGGTCTCGGGCCTATAGAAAACTGCTGGTCTGTATCTGAATAGGGACCTAGGAGAGGAGTGTCTGTGGAATAGTGGATTTATTAGTGTGTGTGCATGTGCCAAGACGTTAGATACATGCATACAGTCCTCAAGAGTCACTGACGTGTTTAATGTTGCCATGAAGTGGATGAATGTTCAAGGCCAAACCATGACAAGGTTTAGTCACTTGACAAAGTTCCAATTGTGTGTTTGGCCAGCTAAGCAATTGTACACAATAAGTAATAACTAAGTCAATAACTTTGTTTGTGTTTGTGTGTGTGTGTGTGTGTGTGTGTGTGTGTGTGTGTGTGTGTGTGTGTGTGTGTGTGTGTGTGTGTGTGTGTGTGTGTGTGTGTGTGTGTGTGTGTGTGTGTGTGTGTGTGTGTGTGTGTGTTTCCTATAGGAGGATATTGAGCAACAATACAGGAGCCATGCCAGATATCAAAGACAGAGAACCAACGTTCACAGGTGAGCAGCGCAACCTCAACGTCCTGATTCACTGCTGCCATCTAGTGACCACAAGTATCTGTTTCATTCCGTGGTGTGTTTACAGGACGACGGAGTGATCTCTGTGTGTGCTTGTTTGCTTGTTAATGGTAGCCTATGCGTGCTTGTTGTATGTATATGTGTTTTAAAGAGCGCTGAGAGGAAACAGAGAAGAGTGATCCAGATGGATTTAGATCTTCCAAGTCTCCTCCTTCCTCGCCCCTCTCATCTTCTCCTTCCTCCTTCTCCTCCTCTGCCCTCTGTGCCTTCCCCGCACCCAACAGCCAAAGGTTTACAAACCACCCTTTCCAGGTTGGTAATCGAAGTCGTGAAAACCTATAGTAAAGAATATGAATCATTTCAAAGCAGGATGGTTGATTTCCAATCCCCCGGGACGTCTCTGCAGATCTTCAGCTGGACTGGGGACCCCTCACCCCAGGACCGGCCCCCAGACTGAGACTCCATCCACCGGACCAGAGGACTCCGCCCAATCTCCTCTCTGTCACTCGTTAAGGCCGAGCCCCGCCGCCCCGCGAGGCTCCCCTGACGAGGCCCCGCTCTGCCTCGTCGCTGCGCCCCCCGGGGGGTCCTCTTCGACCAGGACAGGAGATCTGCACGCCTGGCGGCCTCTGCTGCCCCACCCCGTGAAGCAGCTCTCAGACCACAGTGAACACAGCACCAAAGGGGCGCCCAGAAGGCAGATTATGCCCGCGTATTCTGAGTGTGGAATCAGAGAACAATATGCCAAGGGCGGCGAGAACAATGTATACCCCGTGTCGGACGTCACTCACGGTGACCAAAGGGAGAGAAACACAGATCTCAATGTACTATCTAATGGACCGATGGAAAAGCAGAAGAAACGGCACAAGAGAGAGATATCACCAATGGTGGTGTCTGTGTAAACACTATGAATCATTATTTAATATCTGTGACTGAGGATTCACTCACACCACAAAGATGAGATGATGATAAAAGGAGATAGGTTGGTTCAGTGGCTTTTGGTTCAGTGGCAATTAGAGCCAACATCGGGGACAGACCAGCAGCGCTGTAAGTCCCTTACTGCAACGTGTCCAGCCACTAACACTCCCTACAGTACCTAAACTGACCACCGGAGAGCGCCCTTTAATCAGACGTATGTCGGTGAAGCAAGATCACAATTTGATACTAGGCGCTATACAGTGAATATGTAGATTTGATCAACTCTATGCAAGTCATTCTTTGGTCGATAAAGTTTTCTAATGTTTCCATTTCAAATTTTCATTTTTCTTTAATTACCAGCCAGGGCTCCAGAATAACATTGTTTGATATATTTCAATATTTGATTAACCACTTTTAAATGGCTTTAAAAACCACAAGTTGGGAAGAACAAAAATATATTAATCTAATGTATAAGTAGATGCATGAATACTTGCATCTAACAATATTGCTGATAAGTTTATCTTTAACACATATCTGCAAAATATAAGCATAAACATGTGCATGTACAAAACTTAAATAGTTGTCTCTTGCCACCAATATCCCACCCAGACCCAATCCACATTCAACCTTCCTGACCCTATTAAATAGGCCTCTCGATACATCAATTGAATTATGCTACATTTTCTTTTGCATAACACTATACATTTAACACTATCCCTTATCTTCACCAAGAACAATTGAATGATTCACTTATTCTAACTTTAGTCATAATCATTTCTTCCTACTTTTACCTTCAGTATTCTAAACCGAGAATAGTTTAAACCGATTTTGGGATTCAAAGTCAAGAACGCTCCATCTGTATCTCATGTACTCTGACATAACTCTATTCCCTGTCCCCTTTGCCATAGGGTATCGGTAGACTAAGTATTAATATTGATCTAGAATTAAGGTAGGCCTACGTGTAACCTAATAATTTGATTTTTCATCTTTGGACTATGCATGCACCCATAGGCTACAGTTAAAGTAAATATTCTACCGTTTTTAAATCTGTCATTCTGCCAGCATTCATTACTGAATAAATTACAATTTATTCACTAAGCTGAATTTTCCTCCGCACAACCCCTACATCGTAGTCACGAGACATTCGATTTATTCTGTAGTTGGGTGTTGATCAGAGGAACAATGCCAAGGGCATAGAGAACATGTATCCTTGGTGTGGATCAAAAGGATCAGTGACTGATGAAGAAGCACAAAACTACACAAGGTGCAGTTTTGTCACTATATAAGGTCTGTGACTGAGGATTCATACCCACAAATGATGATGATGATAGAAGGAGTATGGTTGGTTCAGTGGCTTGTCCAATTATGAGAGCCACATGGGAACTGACGACCAGTGCTGTATTCCTCACTGCACCGTTCCAGCTATCCACTACCTCCTGCAGTACCAAAGCTGACCGCTGGAAAGCGCCAGCAAGAATCGAGCAGGATGTGTTGGAGTAGGACGCAGCTACTCAGTCACGTCATTTTTCAGTGAAGCAAGATCACTATTTGATACGCTCACATCTCACAAACTGATTTAACACAAATGAAAACTGTTCTACAGCATGTAGTGCTACTTACTCATGCCTAAGGTTAATCAAACCATGTGCTAAAAGACAGATGCCCATCCTGCCCAGATGAGCTTCCCGCCCCTATAGATTCGGCACCTTCCCCGGTTACAGTGTTATCCATTATCGGTTTTATTTCTGGTTGTCTTGTTCCCCTTCATTACCAGCCAGGGCTCCAGAAGGCAAACAATTGTTTGAATTGAATGGGAAAGGAAAACGATTTCAAGGAAAAAATAATAGCCCTCTAAAACCGCTCTCTTAATGTGTTTACTAGTGGTGTTGTTTATTTTTTCCCTTTTGTTTGAGTGACCTACTGTTTGTAGCGTATTCGTAAAGCGTCTTTGAGTATTTAGAAAAGCGCAATAAAAAATGGATCAATTATTATTATTATTTGGATGAATGTGTTTTTAATATTTCTAAATATGGTAACAATATTAAAATGCATCGACAATGGCAAGCTGAGATATTGAACTTGAGCATTTCCATGAGTCTTTTATGTTTTATACTTCACCAAAGGGTAAGGGGCGTGTTTTGATTGTTGACGTACAGGTAGGCCTAGGCCTATATAGCTTCCTGAGAAATGAAACTGGTCAGCCGTTTCACCTGGAGCACCATGGATGCCTCCAGGAGCCACCAGGTAAACTATTTTGTGAATGTTTTGGCGAAAATTATCTTATCTTATATTGTCTTTTGTTTCGCAATTGTACCTTGAGATTCTCACAAAATTAACCAATAAGCTATAACTGACGTGTTTTTTTGGATGAGTCGTTCAGGCTAACTATAAACTCATTGTGGGTGTAGGCTACTCCGACCGTAGATCATAATCCGTGTGTGCGTAATCAGATATTTAAATGTATAGTATATATAAAGTATTTTGCTTGGTCTATGGCAGTGGCGTCACTAGGCTGTTTTATTCAGGGCTAAAGCCCCGTATTTTATCTAATTAGCCCCAAATCTTTGGGATGCCCCCCCCCCCCAGCTTTTCCAATATTTAGTGGTATATTTACTGGTAACTATAATTCAATTCAGTCTAGAAGAGATTAAATGATTCTAGTCACTAATGGTAGTTAGTTATTTAATAAGAAATATGGGGATTCCAGGGACATCTCAAAATAAAGTAGCCGAGTCCTTCTAGATAGTCTTTCTAGCAAGAAAATAAACAGTTTAAAAACATAACCAGACTGTTTACCACCTCAAGTGAATTAACCTATCCATCCCAAGTCAGATCCATATACACATATATATATACATATATATACACATATATATATATACACATATATATATACACATATATATATACACATATATATATATATACACATATATATACATATATATATATACATATATATATATATATATATATATATATATATATATATATATATATTATATATATATATATTTATATATATATAATATATATTATTATATACTTCAACTTGAATGGAACTTTAGATGTTTAGGGATAAGCAGCACAGCAGTCAGGTAGCTATTTAAAGCTATAGGCCTAATAACCTGCGTATTTTGTTTATTTAGGTAAAATATTATGAAAAAAAGTGCAAGCACAATAAGTCATGCAAAAAAAATTGCCTCTCACTAGAAGCACATTCTCCTTTTCCCTCTGGGTTAATCTCCAGTTGTTTATGAAACCTACAAACGTCCCTGGTCTATGATTTATGACACGTCGAAAACGTGATAAAACATGCTCACGAAGAGCACATTATAGCCTATGATTTCAGATACGCAGATTAAAGATATTAAAATGCTCACCCATAAATTAAATTTCAAACAAGAGTGGAAGAGCGACATAGGAGCGAGAACAAAGGCGCGTCCATGGTGATAACGAGACGGCTCACCAGTGATGACGCTCACGCGTCTCCCCAACAGCGACTGTTCATGTGAACTGTGTTGGGAAACTTTTTATCTGATAAAAAAATTCAGAACTAAATACAATTTAGTAGGATCAGTTTCAAGTTCGAACACCTTTATTTCCTTGTAGCCTATCACCTAGGCTACTATCCTTGTGCTTTTATTTATGAGAAGCACATTGTATTGCTAATTCTCATAAATAAAAGCTAAAGGATAGTAGGTGATAGGCATCAAGGAAATAAAGGCTTGCAAACTTGAAACTGATCCTAGTCAGAACTAAGATCTAGTTCTGACTGGTTTTTATCGGATAAAAAAGCCCTGCTTTGAAGAACTTTTAGATTCCCACTGCCACTGGCTGTTTAAGTGCACAAGAACGGTCGCTGTCGGGATCCTTGTAAGCGTGAGCGTCATCACTGGTGAGCCGTCTCGTTATTACCAGGAGAGTGAACGAACGCGCCTCAAATCTGGCCCCAGCTGCCAAACAGAAGTAGAATCATAAGAGCATCATGTCGTCAGGAGAACTTTCCGACATTGCGAACCAACCACAAAGCTTGGGTAGGGCAAAACAAAGACAGCTGTGTGTGCGGAACTAAACGTGCGGTCTTTTTTTATTATAGGCCTACAATACCGGCCTGGTATGAGGAGATTTAGCCTACATCACCTTCACAACAGGGCTTGCTGCTTGAAGATGCGTCTTTACTGATGACGCGCTTGTCTTAAGTTAATGACACAACAACATACACACTATTTAGTTAAATATAAACCTTCCATTAATCCCATTGATTCGTAAAAGTGACATATATTTGGTTTGTTTTAGACAGACAGAACATGGAGTACACATAATATGAATTCAGTTGGCCATTCAAAAGGCGTATTCCCCTTATTTTGGTTGCTAATCTCCATAGCGCATTGAGAGACGATCAAGTTTAGTCTTGTTTACAAATTGGAAAGTGTTTCACACACATTTTTCCGAGTGCCACACGATGTCCATAGTGGGCTATTAGGAAAAAAACATATATGTAGAACGATATGCAATGCTCATACGCATTGTCACAGGTGAGCCACCGTACTGAGCGAGAAGGTATGTGCGCATGCGTGCTGGTACGGAGGCGGCAGAAAAGATAGTTGCGCGCCGCAAATTTCCCTTAAAGACAACGGTCGTTGTCTTTGTGACCCCCAGGGGTACTTGCTCCTATAGTTTAGAGGATGATTAAACTATACTATCAAACTATATCCAGGTGTGTCCAATGAAGGCACAGAAATGGGACTGATGCAATCAATAAACATTTATTATACAATAATCAATGAACATGCAGTTAGCAGCAAATGAAAATCAAACACTAAAACACTGAAAACAAATACGTTCCCACAAAGAGATGATGTAAAAATGCCCCAGGGCCACACAAGAAAGATATAATAGACAAAACAAAACAAAAGACAAAAAACAATTTGGGTTAAAGGCTACCACTAGCCGCCTTCCCCCTAGTCTCCCAATTAACCCACGATACGAGTGGCAGATGTTATAAGCACTCGTAGCAAAGGTTATATTCAAATAGTTTATAGCACTCGTAGCAAGGTTACATTCAAATAGTTATAAGCACTCGTAGCAAGGTTACATTCAAATAGATACAAATAAACAAATTCGGTCCTGGGAAAAAAACAGGGCTGGTCGAACAGACGACGGCAATCCTCCTGTAATTAAGAGTCACAGTTGACACTAAGTTGCTGCCTACCCTCCTGTCATAAAAATCCTAGTGTTAGTAATAGCCATGATTAAGGTGGAAAAAAGACTAACTAAAGAGGCTAACTTACGTGTTGTGGCCAGCCTTGATGAACTAGACCTACAACTCCAGTACCAATGCGCGTGTGGATGACGCGAAGCAGTGCACTCTCACCTGACGTGAGCTTTCTGTCCCTACACAAATAGCGAACATGAAATGATACAATGCTAAAAACACTACTCCATACATTTGTATTAGAACGAGACCAGCACACTTACTTGCTGCTACCCTGTGTGACTCACCAATCGCTGTTATGCGCTCACGTGTCAGTAGACTCGTGGTTGTGTGCACCATTTACTGGTCACCATAGAAAAAGACACCAAGCCAGGGTTACATGCAGAACACCAGGACTGAAGGTTCCGTTTACGCAGCTGCTACGGGGGCTTTTACTTTCCACTTCCTCGTCTTTTCACCAATACTGAGTTCGCACCTCTTTGTGCCACCTGATCTAGATTATTGCCAGTGGGAGGCCCAAGGTGCAAACCCTTCACTTACGTGTCCTTACCTGCTACATTCACCCCCCCTAAATGTCACCGTCCCGGGTGACAAGTAAAATAAAAAAATGAATATTTACACCAGGGCCTAAAACCAACACCCTGGAGCTGACAGTCACGTGAGCCCCATGTGTTCCGTCAGCAAGTGGTGAGTTCGGTTGAAGTGTACCGAGGTTGTAGGGTTCGAATGGTGGCCGGCTGTTGTTCATGCGGCCCTTCGCCAGGTGGGTTTGCCCTCAGGCGCTGGCATGGAGCTTCAGCTCTTTAGTGTGTTCTCATAACAAATCTTTAGATGCTCCTGCGCAAATCTTGTTAAAGATTATGCTCTGCTGACAGGAAATCCATGGAGCCGACGGCAACACCAATCACGAATGGACGCAACTGTCTGTCACCATCCAGACAAGAGGTTCTAGAGCTACCATTAGTGCAAAAATCCTCATCTCATTCATCTACACAACTTTTGAGTTTCCAATAAAAGATCAGAACTGATCGAAATGGCTCTGGTGTGGCAGGTGTAGGCAGGGTGGCAGGGGTCAATATGGAGAGGCGCATCTCCTGGTCTATGAATTTCTTTCCTGGGACCCTGCTGGTCCCTTGGTCTGATTTGGTAACAGGGTGCCAACTCAACCAAGCAACCGAACCACCTCGTACACACACCTGGTCCCAGTGATCCTGAATTTTGTGGTGGCACCAGGTGGTGACTCCGGCGTACACCAATGTACGCTGGAGTAAAAATAGGCATAGGGTAACAGCCTTGATGTTTTGCTCGCATGCTTGGCCGCCGCCTCCAAGATTTGTTCGAGCCTGCTGATAACAAGCAGAGAGTTCTCCCGATGTTCCCGACCACTCTTCAGAGTGCTCATTTCAGATGGGAGTCAACTGGTTCCCAATAGCGAGTCAAGGGGAAGGATAGGCTTCCGCCTCAAACAATTAGTTCACATGTGAAAACCCAGTGACTGATGGGACGTCGTAATCGTGTGCAAGACAACACTGAGGTAGAGTGGGTTGGCCACCTTCTCTTCTCTTTTCGAGGCCAAGTCCGGAGCAAATTGTGAAGCGTTACGATTAAATCGCGCTCACTTGTCCGCTTGCCCTCAGGTGGTATAGGACTTGTACGACTTGTGAATGCCATATAATTGACACAGCCGCTTAACACAACTCTCCCTCGAGATGACGACGACCTGGTCCTGAATGAATGCGTTGTGGCAGCACCCCATAGGTATAAACCACTGTTCGATAAGAATTCTTTGCGACGGTTGTGGCCTTCTGACTACGGTGGGGTAGCCTGATGAATTTGGAAAATACATCCGTTAACAACCCAGGAGATTTCTTTCCCATCGCTAGATCTTTTCAAGGTGTGAAGTCCGATGGTCTGAGAATTTCTACAAGGCCTGGATGCAAGGAAGAACTACCCATAGAATGTTTTCACTTCGGTTGCACGGCTTTTTTGCCACACACATCGCTGCATTCACGACACCAGCGTCACGATATCTGCTGCGCATGACAGGCAGTAACTAACCGTTGACGAATAGTAATGTGGTCCTTGTCTACCGCGCTTGGTGCCATGATATGTGCAACGCGGTCAAGGACTTCCTCATTTAATAGCTGAGGCCAGCAGCGTAGTTGCATCACCTTTTCACTACAAACCAGGGACATGGACTTTTGGCCTGAGAGAAACACCACCTATGTACCTGTAGTGGCCCACTGACGCACCAACGTTCTACCACAGCGGACTCTTTGCTCGTTCCCAATGCCGGTGGGGTCTACCCTCTTCCAGTATACTGAAAGCGCTCAAACGTGGTCACTCTGACTGAGGAGTTGGAGAATCAGCCTAGTCCTTACTGGGGAGGCATCTATGGCTGGATGTCAACCTGTGCGCGGGAACATGAGTTGTCAACAACACTCTGTGATACTCCGTAGGACAGAGATCCCGTGCTACTACGTCTACGGAGTCTGGGCGGCAAATTAGCAAGCGAGAACAATGCACTGCATTCTGTTTACATGTACCTGGCAGTAATCAATCTTGAAAATCAAATGAGAGCCAGCTGTGCCGCCCAGCGTTTGCTCTACTAGCACCAATTTGGCCGTCTGCAGAAAACAGAGGGTTATTATCAGTCAAAAAACAATGAACTTTACACTAGACGGTAATTCGCGAACTTTGTGTCTGCTACAGCCCACTAAGGGCCAACAGCTAGCAAGTTCATGGCGGAGTAATTGTCCATATTCTTCCGTTGGTCGCACCCTGCCTCGCCGTAGGCTACTGCCGCCGCTTCCCTGCCCCCTGCTGTGGGACAAACACACCTAGCCCAAGCCCACCTCGCATCTAAACCTCGAGAAACAAAACGGCTTGCTGAGTCTGCGTATACCCAGAACATGGCATTATCAGCGTTTGCTTTGCGCGTCTCAAAAGGCCTTTTCACAGCCCCATCCCAGTGGTCCCAGCAAAGATGGCATTGAAACTCAGTTGTTTCTTTCTTTTGGGCTGGCTGTAACTTTGCTACCAACTTATCAGAGGAGCTGCAACCTTGCAAACCCTCAACAAAACGCCGATCTAGTATGATGCAACGCCAAGGAAAACGCAAGTCTGTAAACGGTTAAGCTGTGTATTCCCCAACTACTCTTACTGCACTGATTTGTCAGGATCGAGTTGAGACGCCGAGCTGAAATTATGTGTTCCCCTAAATAACTTCACCTCCGGACTGAAGAAATGACACTTGCTCAATTAAGCTGAGGCATGAAGTCAACCTTAGTCCAGCAACAAGTTCTAGATCGTTCCAATGTTGTTGGTAACTTGAGGAAAATACCAACACATCGTCTAGGTACAGAAGAAGGGAGTTTGAACCACGATCTCCAAAG
>OLKM01006565.1:0-13927 GCA_900291075.1 Melanogrammus aeglefinus
CGGTAGGGCTACATAAGCTGTTGCCAGAGTAGGCTTGGCCTAGTTGCGTGTCAAAGAATAAATGGACGGAAAGCTTATTAATTCACTGCAATATGAAGAAATCTGCCAGATTGCCAACGTGTGTATTAAGCATTTTAGAATGAAGTAGAGTGGAAGCCAATGTCAGTGGACCAATGTGTGTACCTACCCTGTTTCCGGTTGTTGATGAAAGATGGCTGGTGGTGTTGCGTGAATTCTGGTGGTTGCCACGGTTGTCAGGGCCACCATAGTATTCAGCATTGGTTACACATCCTCTGGCATGCTCATGCCAGGGATATGCGATCAGTTCAATGAACACTCTGGCTTGTTGGTGACTGATGGTTGTGCTGTGTGAAAGAACATCAAAACATCTGATCTGATGAATGTTTGAGGGTGCAACTATCAAACATGTCTGTGCTTGTTAGATAGTTGTGTAATGATTTGATTGATAAATAAGGTAGAAAATAGTAAAGTTCTCACGTCACATCTGCGTGGTCCTAGCTTCTTCATCTCCTGTATATCATTTGAGTGTGCTGAAGTAAGCTCTCTAAACAGTTGAGTATTCTCGCTTCATAGGGTACCATAGTCCTGCCTGACGTGCTCATCGTGCAATCCCATAGTATTCTGCCTCACTCATCGCTTCTTATCGTGCACCAACTTAACGTCTCTAGTGATGCATAATATGGGGAAATGGGAGATGCACCATTTGTGAAATTGTGGCCGCCAAAATGCCAATGTTTAACATAACAATGTACTACGTTGGAACTAAGAACTTAATGTTATTGTGGACAATAAGCATATTGTTAATACAGCTAAATGAGGTTCAAATATATTATTTTAGATGGAGGACCAATGTGAGGTGGACACCTGCGACCACACATTGAAGTGATTTGTACCCATGAGCCCCTACGAGTGAGGAGGATCAAGTGTCCATTTGTCGATTTGAGGGGCAACCGCAAAGTCCTGACCAGGGTGTGGGAACGCAGCCGGGCTTGTGATGCTTTTGATGGGGTTGATATTCATACCCTCAACTGGGAGTATTCCCAAGACTTTGAGGAACACCTTTTGAGGTATCCAAAAATTGTGTCTGGCAGCTTAATGGTGGGCAAAAGCTGCCCAAGAAAGCTCCACGCCTTGAAAATGAAGCTACTGGAATGACTTGTTGGACCCCATATGTGTTAAATGTTGTGTTTAGTTAGGGTTGTTCCAGAAACCCTGTTTGAAATGACTGGCTGCGCGCAGTTGCTGGCAGCGCACGCACACACGCTTAGAGGGTGGAGACCATAGTCATATCGTTCCACATAAATACCGGTATATTTTTTTACCATGATAAAAAAAATCATATCTTGATATTCTGTAATTGGTTGAGCTAATAACTCCGCTACCATACACCTCCGTTCGCCTGACATACAGTCGATGGCTTCTTGCGACAGCGACGCTTAGATGAGGAAAAGTGATTACGAATGAATTGTATTTTCAATGAGCCTGTCCTGACGTGGCTGGGTGAGCGCCGTCGCCCGTCCAGCGATGTGTCTCTTCAACCCTGATTTTATCGGCTTCTGCGTTTGTGTGAGCAACCTATTAATCACGATTGTCTCTATCTGGGGACGACATTCCACGGTTCGGTGTCCCGGCCGCTAAACACTTCTTATGGCTTTGATAGTACACGTGCTCTGTTGAATGTGTTTAATCCCTCGATATTTGATTGGTTTGGATTCTTTTACCATAAATCACACTCGCGACAAAATCGTCCCCCCACGGGCTTTGTGCAGTGATCAGGACACCTCGCGTGGTTTTCGTCGCCGTTATCGCTCCTTCGCAATGATATGTCAGAACGACCTCGTGGCACTGACATACCTAAACTCCCTAACCCTTGCACATTATATCCTCTGTGTTGATTGGCAATTAATTTTTTGTTTTTGTTGTGTTCCTGTAACATTTAGCTACTTGAAGTTTCAAGTGTATTTTTATTCTAGTTTTCTCGCATACTGCGTGTGTAGGATTTTGTGCGTGTGTATTTGATTTTGTTGTTTACTATTTATATTTTTATACGGAAATCTGAAGAGCTCTCGCACCAAAGAAATGTCGATAGACGATATTTTTTGGTTAGTTCAGCCAGTACTCAGCAAAGTCGACCCATTACTTGCATCTTGTAGCAAACCACTGATATGCTTGTTTACAAACTGATTAGACAATTTGTATGTCTTGAAATGATAATTTTGTCAGTTTTGGTCTTGGTCGTCAAATCCATATCATGATATCTATTTATCGCCAGAAATACTTGATATCGTGATATTCTTTTTTGGGCCATTGATCGCCCACCACCTAACGCATGACGGCGACGCAACCCACGACACGCACGGCACTCGCACGCACGACGCACGCTACGCAGCACGCACGCACCGCACTGCACGGCAGCCGGCACGGCACGCACGCAGCACACGACGCAAACGCACGGCACGCACGCACGGCACGCACGCAACAGCACACTCGCGAACGCAACGGCGCACGCACGCACGCACGCACGCACGCAACGCACGCGACGTCGACGCTACGCACGCACGCACCGCAACGCACGCACTGCACGCGACTGCACGCACGCACGGCACGCCGCACGCACGCACTGCACGCACGCACGCACGCACGGCACGCAACGCTACGCTACGAGGCACGCACGCACGCACGCACGCACGCACGGCACGCACGGCACGCACGCGACGCACGCCGCACGCACGCACGCACGCACGTAACGCACGCACGCGGCATCGCACGCACGCACGCACGGCACGGCACGCACGCACGCACGCACGCCACGCACGCACGCGACGCATACGCACACGCACGCACGCACGACACCCGCGACGGCTACACGCACGCACGCACGCACGCACGCACGCACGCACGCACGCACGCACGCACGCACGCACGCACGCACGCACGCACGCACGCACGCACGCACGCACGCACGCACACACACACACTAGGGCTGTCAACGAATATTCGAAGTTCGAGTATTCGTTCGAAATGTATCCAAAAATGCGAATTCGAACGTGAAAATTAATATTCGAATGTGAAAAAACACTCCCGCGGTACAAGCGCCTCTATCTGCTTTGTGAATGAGCCTCTGTTCTGTTCGCCGATGTCCTCATATTTATTCGAATGTGAAAAAAACACTCTGCTGCGGTACAAGTGTAACAGGTATTTAGTATTAAGTATAAGCGCAGTTGGCTGCTGTGCGAGATCGTTCTTATAGGCCTAATGGTTTTTTTTTCTTTAGTTTGACAATAACCCAGCGTTTAGCCACGGTTCACTACATAAAGATGACAATCTATTATAGCGCTACGTCATCATTAATTTGTCCTGGCCGGATTTCAATTGGTTGTCTGGTGCAGAATAACAGACAGGACATTTATTCTTTCTTATTCACAAACTGTTCTGAGCCTGTGATCTTACACCAGGGCTATGGCCATTCATAAGCATCCGACTCAGGCTAGAGCTCAGGAAGCTAGTAGTTCTGGATGAGTCAGAGGAGCTGCGTAGTCTAGCTGAAAGCTGCTATAACGCGCAATGTCTCGGCATGACGAGACCTTTTTTTTCATGGATATCCGAACGGTGCTGGTAGTGCTGGCCTTTCGCTGGGCATGGTGAAGACGTAGGCGACATGCATTTTTTTTCTTTATCGATGTTTAATAGGCTTTCTCTCGATAAATGGTAAGCCAAAGCAAGGAACGTTACCACTGCATACTTTGGTACATTCAGAAGCGGGCGTTTCTTCAGATTACTATAGTGTTGCGGCAGCTTGCAGGTGTGGTGGTGAAATGCAAGCATACAAAGTAGTTGTGGCTTTTACATGATTAGGCCCTCCACGTTACTATATGGATATATATATTACCCACTAATTTGAATCATGGTTTTGTCGCATTATTGACATATTGACGGCAAACTGCGTTAAAATATGGCAACCAGATATTCGAATAGAGATCGAATTCGTGATTTTTTTTCCAAACGAACATTCGAATGTCATTTTTGAGCATTTTGACAGCCTAACACACAACACACACACACACAGACACACACACACCACACACACCCACTGAAGTTGGTATTTATCTATCTTTTTTTTTTTGCTAAAAGGTTTAAATGTTCTATTATGTATGGTTGGTTGTTCAGAAACCAGCCTGGCTGCAAAAACACCCACATTCACAGCTGCAAAGTGACCCAGGTGTACACGAGCACCAGCAAAGAGACGCATCGAGTGTGTAATTTATACATCTTTTTTTTTGAGGGGTTTAAATTAGGGATGCACCGAATTTTCGGCCACCGAAAATTTTCGTCCGAAAATGGCCCATATAGCGCAATCTTCGGGTTTGTGGCCGCGAAATACTGTTAATCACCCGAAACCAAACACGGCCGAAACAGACATCTGTGATGACGCAACAAAAAGCGCGCCCAGCCCACGCTTGTCTGGATAAGTGCCAATATGTCTGCGGTGTGGAAGTTTTTCAATGTTTCTGAGAAAGACCAACGTAAAGCGATTTGCAAACATTGCAATGCCTTGATTTTAATGAAGTTAGTACACAGTCATAGCCATAAATGCAATGGCACTAGGGTTGCCGCTAGTGCTGGGTTGAAAAGATCGATCCGCCGATTTTAAATCGATTCTCATCTTACCCACCACAGATCGATTTGCACGTCCAAAGATCGATTTTTTTAATATATATATATATATTGTGTGTTTGTTTAATTTTTTTTCCGCGATGAACTTTAACCCCACTAGTCGCGCCGCTCGCGTGACTACGCGCAGGCGTAGTGTGAAGATCACGCATGAGAGATAACAACATGGCGGCAGGCGGTAGCGGTGGTGACGATAGCCGAGCTCCAGATTTGAAAAGGCCAGCGTCGTTTAAAGCGATATATCTGGAACTAATCGTTCGGTTCCGAAATGACCACTGGCTAATGAGCTTGACAAAAGCAAAGCAATTTCCAAGATATGCCAGACGGAGGTTAAGTATTGTGGAAATATGACTAACCTCAGGACCACATGCAGCGACCCCCGTGGAGATACGTGCCCAGCCCACCGGTCCACAGCAAAAGAAACTCAAGGAAGCTCTACAACTACCAGCCAAATCTGCACGTGCGAACAGAGTAACCGAGGCAATTGCGGGCTACATTTGCAGTGCTATGGTCCCGTATTCCGTCCTTGAAAACCCGGGCTTCAGGCGGCTCATCAAGGTGTGTGAACCTCACTATGATATGGTGGCGCGCAAACGTATGACTGAACAAGTTATTCCAAACATGTACAGTGTGAGCAGATGAGATGCTGAGATACAGATCAAGGAGACCTGCAGGACGACCCTCTGGCCTGGTGGAGGGAGAATGAAAAGGAATATCCTCTGTTGGCTAGGTTGGCAAAGCGATACCTCTGTATCCCAGGGACCAGCATCGCTTCAGAGAGGGTATTTTCTACCATAGGTGATAGTCACTGCGAAAAGGAGCTGCCTTAGCTCAGAGCATGTGAATGAGCTCCTGTTCTTGAATAAAAATCTTGTCATTCCAAAATAGACTAGCAGAGTTATGACATGATGAGGACAGTGAGTCAGTCCAGTTTAAGTTTGCACTTAAGACAGTTTATAGTTCAATTAAATTGTCAGTTTACATGTTTGCACTTTAAGCAATTGAATGTTTTATACTTAAGATTTACTGTGAGATATACTCCAAAGAAACTAGTCTGTGAGACACTTATGTTTTCTCAGGTACTACTACCTCTCTGATGTTTATTATTTTACATTTGATAGTTTGGTTACTTAGGCTCTCAGTTACCAGCACTTATGACTATTGTTAAAAAAAAAGAATATTTTTGTTAACTACATTACATTGAAAGCACTGGTTATGTTTTGTCAGTGATGCTGCTTTCAACACTGAAAAAAATAAAAGTACATTTGTATTTAACAGCAACAGCTTTTGGGTGAATTCTTAATGCCATATTTTAATGACACTAACCCTGGATCGGATCGAATCGAATTTAATCGATAAAATCGATTCTGAATCTTAAGAATCGGAATAGAATCGATTCTTGAAAATTGAATCGATACCCAGCTCTAGTTGCCGCAGTGTGGACATTTTCACACCGATTGATACACCAGTATTACCGAGTATAAACGGTATAAACTTTGAAACTAGGTCAACCGCCATCTTCTCCGTCAACTCTCCTCTCACACTAGAGGGCTGCACGGGCCTGGAAATTAAGCCCGTACCCGGCCCGAGCCTGAGACTCTCAAACCCGACCCGAACCCGAATTAATAAATGAAAAACCAGGCCCGACCTGACCCATTACCCGAAATGTTATTATGCAAAATGCATGTTATTTTCAATGACATTTAACAGCGCGACGCTCGTCAAGCGGCTCGGAAGTGAGACGACTTGGTAGAGAGAGAGAGAGAGAAGAGAGAGAGAGAGAGAAGAGAGATGAGAGGAGAGAGAGAGAGAGAAGAGAGAGAGAGAGAGAGAGAGAGAGAGAGAGAGAGAGGAGAAGAGAGAGAGAAGAGAGAGAGAGAGAGAGAGAGAGAGAGAGCGCCGTGTGTGTGTGTGTGTGTGTGTGTGTGTGGTGTGTGTGTGTGTGTGTGTGTGTGTGTGTGTGTGTGTGTGTGTGTGTGTGTGTGTGGGACTAAAGAAGTGAAAACCTCTTCCAGCTGTTCCGCGTGTTGTACCGTGAGCCAGCACTTAATTAATTGGTTCGATACGGCAAATAGTTGTATAGCCTTAGTTCTCAATTTGAGTGGTCAAACTAGATATACTGGTGTTAAAATTCGGTCCCTAATAAATAATAATTATTAAATATATCCTAATTATTCAGCAAATGACAGTAAAAAAATGGATTGTTTTGCAATAATACCTCCTTTAACTGCGTCATGTACATCCTGATCCTGCCGATAGGAAATTTATGGATTTTTCGTTCTAAAAATGAATTTGATATACAGGTCACAATGTTTGTAATCACGCATAAACAAGGGCACTGACAGTCAGATATCTTTTGATAAAAACAAGATAAATATGAACAAGCCGTGTTACTTTGGACCCATACTCCCCATACTACTATAAAATCAATGATATGGAACTGAACTGGATTTGTTAATTTTCTTTTATTTTTTCAAAATCTTAGAAAAAAACGCATCAAAGATAGAACACGTTTCATAGGCTTTAGAAATATATACGTTTCTTTGAACTAGCCTAATTTACCGCAGGGACAGAGTCCGAGAGGAGCCTAGAACTTATAGGCATTATTCAGGAACAGAATCGAGTCCACCGTGTCTGGCTTCAGTGAGGCTCTTCTCTTCTCCACTGCCCTTCCAGCCACACTGAAATTCCTCTCACTGCTGCTGCTGCTGGCAGGGATGCTGAGCACAGACCGGGTGAGTCTGGCCAGCAAGGGCAAGGTGGATTGGTGGGACTTCCACCACCCCAGAACATCTCTGGCGTTCTCCATGGGAGCGTCACTGAGCTGGAAGTACTTCCCTACCTCGTCCACATTTCCTTCGTTGCCGGCCAAGACATTTTCCCACTCACATTCCACCGGTTTAGCGCGTTTCTTGGCTCGCGGCTCTTCTCCGTCTCCACCGGACTCGGCAACAGGTGGATCATCTCCTGGTTCTTGGCGAATGACTGCTATCTGGACCCTGGCATCATTGTGGACGCTCTCTCTATCGACCGTTACCCGCTCGGGCTTGGGCTACCCGCGGGCTCGGGTCGGGTAGCCATGCTCTATCTCACACTCGGTGACAGCGTCTGGCAGCGGCCAATTCTCGGTGACAGCGTCTTTCTTATAACGTTCTATATATAATAGTATATAATATAATTGTATATATAATATCACGATGGCCGTAGCGCGGGGAGCTCTCGTAGGGGTTGGGCTTCACGGGGTTTGTTTACCGGCGTTGCTATGGTTACCAGTCTTGCGTGTTCCAATGCAATATTAGGTAGCCTATCTATTATGTTTGTGTATATATATATATATATAAATATACACACACACAATATATATATATATGTGTACACACCCACACACACAAACACACACACACACACACACACACACACACACACACACACACACACACACACACACACACACACACACACACACACACACACACACACACACACACACACACAAAACAAATAAAAACAACCCTACTAATAATTGGCATAATAATTTCTTTCGGTGTTTCGGTTTTCGGCCTTGGTTTCCTCATTTTCAGTTTTGGCCAACAATTTTCATTTTGGTGCATCCCTAGTTTAAATGTTCTGTTATAAAATGACCTGGTTGCAGAACACACACACACACACACACACACACACACACACACACACACACACACACACACACACACACACACACACACACACACACACACACACACACACACACACACACACACACACACACACACACAAACACCACTGAGTTCGATAAAAAATATATATGCATATATATTATTGTTTGAATATGTTTTCTGATTCTCTTGAGTATTCTTCAATATACTTTTGATCATTTGGTTGATTTCATCAATAAACAAGTTGATTTCATCTATACTGTGTCTGCAGTGTCTGAAAATAACTTCAAGTAAATCTAACCTTCCCTGAATAGGTAAGTCATATTAGCTAATTATTACTAATGATAAAGTAGATTAATAATGGCTAACAATCTTGAGTTAATATTATTAAATTATTTTGAGTAATTTGTATTGAATAATCGTAGGTAAACTTTACCTAATTTCTTTTGGTATTTAATAGCTTTTCAATGGAGGTAGTCTTTACTCAAAATATTGGATTGAAATTTACCCAACCAAAGTAGATGCAAATTGTTACCTTAGATAAATTGGGTAAATTCTATAGGTTGTTTTTTACATTGTGGTTAACTTAGGCTATATATTGGAGGTTTTGCATTTATAAACATACGTGTGTGTCAATATCGGGAGGGTCGTTACATGCGGGGACTGCGTGTGCACCAGCGACGGACTTGACGGTCTGGCATTCGGGCAGATGCCAGAGGGGCCGTGGCCTCTGGTGGGCCGGCCAATCATGCTTGTCGGGTTCGCGCGGCCGCTTCGTCGCAACGCGGCCCCTCATTATCTCTTGGCCCACTATCACGCATCTATAGTGTTAAACAGCTTCAAATTAGCCATTAGTCTCTAAATCCCCATTCATGCTATATAATAGGAAACAAATCAGTAGTTTCACCAGATATGAGTGTCTAACTACAGCCATGGTTGCCCTCATGGTTGCGTCCCCGTGTGGGCCGCTGGTGGGTGAAAAGGCCGAGGCTGTTTTTTAATCCCAGTCCGTCACTGGTGTGCACTCATGTATGTCAGTCCCTCCAGATGAATGCAGCGTTTTTTTGTGATTTTTTGCGGCCAAGAACCCTTGATTATGTGGCACGTTTTCTTAAAAATGCGATGAAATATGCGGCATATTTATGCAATGAAATGGCGGGAACTTTCAAAAAATGCCCGACCTTGCGAAAAATGCAGCTTTTCGATGACGTTCACGTCGCGTAATTACGTCACTTCCTATCGTGGGGGGGAAATGGCTGCTCTTTTGTGAAGTAAACGCAACATTTTTCAAGATATATGTGACCCTTTTGCAACGAAAATGCGGGGATTATGAAATCATGCGAGCCCCGCATATTTTGCGCGGAAATAGGGAATTTATGCAGTGAAAGTGCGGCATATTTGAAAAAATTGGCTTTGACATTTGGCTATGCATTGAATTATGCCGATCGCATATTCGTGTTTTTCTGAAGGGACTGTATGTGTTTTGAGCCGCATTCTTTTCTCACTAGCTGTTATTGCCTGTCATTACCGTTCATGCAAAGTATGGTCCAACAAGCACTCTCCTGAATCGGTTTACTCCATCTTTTAATATATATTTTCCTTTATGCGTTAGTCCCTTGTGTTTAAACACATTAATCAGTGTTAATGTTGAAAAGTGATAACAGATTTACATGTGCTTTGAATTTTGGTATTGCTGCAAACCTTTTCGTTTCTGAATTGATGATTGGAGCTTTGATGAAGTTACTAATAATAATCTTCATGTATGTTACAGGGTTTGGTGGCAGTAATGTGGAGTTGCAAAAGCTGCAAAGAAACTATCAAGTTGGTCCGAGCTTTTGCATCACTACAAGTTAAAGCATCCACATTTTGGACGTAGTTCTCGCTTTCCATGTACATATCTGAACTGCCCATGCACATTTAAGACATGGAATGCCCTTATTGTCCACCCAAAGTAAAATTCACTCCACAGGGGTTAACTCGCAAGAAGGAAGCAATATATTCAGTTGCCACATTTGGTGCTTGGTAGTGATTTAACATCAGACAGGTAGGTATTTTCGCCCATATTAATGCACATCTCAAAACAAACTGTGAATGTCTTTTGGCATGTTTTAGGTTGTGACTTTAAAACAAACGTTTTATTTGGTACATTTAAATCACACAAAAACCGAAAAGACTGCATATCACACATCTGCTGATTTTAAACCCTGGAGTAGTCATAACTAGGTTAACATCTGTGTATGACAAGGGAGGCTGATAGTCAGGAGTGTGTGGAGAACCCAGCATTAGTGTCATTCTTTCATAGTAGTCGTTTTCATACTGAGGATTTGAAGAAGGTCATAGAGCGAAGATCTAAGTTACTTTGTTCAAGTTGGAACATTTGGTCCATGTGCCAAGTACAGCCATTGATGTTTTTTTGGGGGAGCTCCATGATTTGACTTTTTCTGCACCTGCTCCATTATCTTGTGACAGTGTGAGGGACATATTTCATCAGAGAAATCTTCCTGTTGATGAACTTGATATAAGAGAAACTGTTGCTGCAATTTGTTCTGGTAATCCTGTGCAAAGGGCAATACAAAAAGGCGGGCCTCTACTGCATATCTACGTAGGAAGTATTACAAGGAGAACCTCATGTGTTGTCGAGCAGTTGAATAACATCCATTGATGGCTAAAAACATAGCGCAGTTTCCAATACGTCCCAATAATTGAAATCCTTGCAGCAGCTTTAATGTAGATAGAAAGCACATATCATGGGGGCTAACGTTTTTGAGAGTTAATCAAAGACAAAATGTTACACGTTCTGGGAGTGTCATATCAGTTTCAAGTCTTCAAGTCAAATGAAGAGATGGTTCCCTATTTAAGGGAAACAGTTTCCTCGCTGGGGAAAATCCAAGGATTATCCTAAATTTGTATGTGGATGACTTCGAAACTTGTAACCCCCTTGGCACCTCACGAAAGAAACACAAGCTTTGTGCTGTCTATTGGGTATTGGCTAACTTGCCCCCAGGTTCTCATTCTTCATTATCATCCATCTACCTGGCAGTTTTGAGTAAAACAGATGATGTTAAAACCTATGGTTTTGATAAAGTCTTTTAACCTCTTCTAGAAGAAGATCTGAGAAAACACTGGAGGAGCTGGTGTTTTATGTCCCACTGTTAGGTGAGTCAGTTTTAAAGGTTACAATCTCAGTCGTAGTGGCTGACAACCTGGGAGCCGCACAGCGTTGCAGGATTTATGAGTTTTTCGCGCGCGTGCGCGCCCTAATGACTTATCTCTGCACGACTTTCCTGTACAGGAAGGTAGCAGAGACTTCGCTACATTCTGATTGCATCTGGTTGCTTTAGTTCTCAGAACCAAGGACGCTTCATCAGACCCATTGGCAAACAAGCCCAATTGTACAAGTTGTTGTAGTATTTGAAAGGGATTGCATCTCTAAAAGAAAAAGCCTGTCACTTGGTCATGTCATCTTTGGCTGATCCACCTGATCTTGCCCATGATCTTTTTGAGGGTATAATCCTGGTAGAAATAACCGTAAGGATGCTTAGATCGCAGAGAAATCTATTCACATTAGTCTGACCTGAAACAATGCCATCTGAAGTTTGCCCTACAATGGACTTGACAGGGCAAACAACCTCAGTAGTGTCACAACTTTTCCCAGCAGGAAAACTGTGGGGGAAATGCTCATGGAAACTGGAGCTTACTCCGGTTCTTAGCCTTTTTGGTTTGATCCCTTGTTACCCGTAGATGAGCCTGGCATGGCTAATTCCTTATGGATAATGAACGAACATCACAGATGGTTGTTGTTGCTCCTTGCTATGATTCATCCCTGGCTTTTTTAGAGGTAAAATCCCTTAGGAGCCCATCGGACCAGATGATACAATGAGTTGTTTCCTGACATCAGGTTGCTACCAAAACACCATTTTTTGGAGCACTACCCCCAGATGATAAGGCTGTTTGGTCCGGTGTCGGGCAATGGACAATACGCTTTGGGGCCAAGCATAGCTTTTTTAAGCAGGTTATCAGACACACTCGTTGCTACAAGAATGTTCCACTGTCATTAGCCTCAAAGCATCATCAGATGATTGCTTACCATCTGAGCTCTCCTTGTTTGACCAAGTCTGACCTAGAGGTCTCAGCTGTATCCACTCTACCAGTGACTTGCTCAAAAGGCAATAGCACAAGAATCAGGCCAAAGGTCTCTCCCAGTGTTTCCTTTGCTCAGTGGTGACAACAAAGGGGATAACCTACATGGAAGGTATGATACTTGGCCCACAGAAGTAGTAGGATGGATTGCCTGAATTTAGTGAAATTGACAAATTTGCGATTTTACAGGGAGAGTGTATTCTACAGTGTAAAGGCTCTTGTGGTCGGGTACAGAGAACATTATAGAGCATTTGCCGAATCAGCCTCGCACCCACAAAGAACATTACTCTTGGTGGCACTCTGGTTGAACTCCTCGACGCTTATCCACTAGCTGACTACAAGATTGGATCAACACGCATGGTAACTTTGAAGAGGCATATTGAAATCAAAGGTGCAGTACTGCAATGTTTGAAATAAAGTGACCTCTGTCACTTTTTCGGCATGAAGACCCATAAAATAAGCCCTCCAGACACTTTCTTTTCGTTGGTAAGCGGGTATGGAGCTTGCCTGGCCCTCTGCTCACCAGCCGCCTCAAACGGCTCTCCCACTCTCTTTACTCTAGCGCTAGCCCCTGGCCACAGCGAATGCCTCCAAATTTCGGCAATTCTGTAACCACTAATATTGCTCAAAATGGCACAAACCCTCTGCAGTAGCAGTGACTAGATAGTCTTACTATCACATACAACAAAAAGCATCAAACAAACTAACTTATTTAGCGTACCAGGTGAAAAAAATAGACGTCGAGAAAGTCTGTGCCTTACGGATGGCGTTGGGTTCAGTTTCCAGGGAAGTCCACACAAGTTGATAAACGGCGACCGTTAAATAATTTATAATGAGGCGCCAAAAACGTTAACTGACAATCTCCCCTCTTCACACCTTTTGGCTGTTTTAAATATTTGTTTTAGCTATGTATGGAACCTGACTAGAGCCTCCCGTTGAACAACGAATCGAAAAATTGATAAAAATTCGATTACTATCGTTGTGCGCGGATTTAATAGGTCACTCGTAGTAGCACGCCACTGTTTTAAGCCAGCGACAGGTTGTTCATGCAAGCCTCCACATGCGAACTTTTAGTTTTTTCGACACAGCTTGTAATTTTGGGTCATATGTCAATACTGGACTACATAAGTGTCTGCTACTCTTCATGTCTTTGGGTTGAAAAAACTCCTTCAATCAGTATCCGTTAGCTAGTCTAACCGCAAATCTGTCAGCTCGCTGCTGCTGCAGACGGTGTGCGGTACGGGCTCGGGTCGGCACGCGTTGCATCAACTTCAACAGTCGTACTCAAAGCACAATAGTAATCGCACGAAGAACTGACGGTTGTAGAAATCCCGTCAGTTAAAAATCAGTTAATGCCGTTTTTAAATCCACTCGCTTAAAATCGGCCAAGATATAGATGCTAGTTAGCTTAAAAAAAAAGTAGCCAAATGTCCAAGATG
>OLKM01006566.1:0-13926 GCA_900291075.1 Melanogrammus aeglefinus
AGAAGAGACGTTTGCCCCCTATTCAGGAAACCACTGGGAACTACAAAACTCAAAGACTTCAGAGACGTTTGAAATAAACTTGGACACATTTTGGAGACGCCAAGCATAATCCATCAGTCCAATGAGCTGTGTACTGATGGGAACGGCGTGCCACTGAAAGAGATGTTGCTACATATTACGTCTCGGGAGACATTCGGTTGTTCTGAGTGCCCCTGGCAGCTGAGAAGCTGGACCGTGTGAGATGATGGTATGTTATTTTGGCATTGAGATTTTTACCCTGCAATGATGTTGGCCTTGTGGCCGTCTGGTAGTGTCAGTCAGGTCAGGAGATGGAGAATAACGGTCTAGATGAGCATTCGCGAGGGTTCTATGTGTGTCTCCCGCACTGGATGGGCTGCTACCGACGTGCGTTGTCCTGGGTTCTATTGGTGTGTACCGGCGCTGCTTTAAACCCAGTGATAAGTTCTTTATGGGGTGGTCGCTGTGTGTATGGTCTGTGAGTTGGCTTGTTTGGGGATTATTGGAATGGTCAAATAAATCTACCTGATGGACGCGCCCACCACGTTTACTTAAGGGCCTCCAGTATTTGTAGACCGAAGAGCCACCGGAAGTGCCCTGGAGCAATATCCCACATGGCAGGTTAAGGAGAGTATCAAATCAAGTTTGTAAAAGGAGTATGGAAGCGGTGACTTCGCTGTGTGGACTATGTGTTCGTTTTCAGATCATGACTTCTCAAACTAGGACTCACCAACGGGTATCAATGGAGGATGGAACCTAAAGCTCCACAAGGAGAGTTTGAAGTTGGAGGGACCTAAATGGGTATTCAAGATGCTTCAACCTGTGTAATGAGGATGCTCTTCCTACCCTGTCTGGATTGATTGGACGAGCCTGGTGGAATCTGTCTTCCTCTCAGTTTGCAACGTCTTCTCAGGTGTTCTGTATTTGTTTTGGACCAGGACTAGCTGAACGATTGCGTTTCCCTTAAATCGAACCATCTAGGAACTCCAATAGTGCGCTCTGTTCAAGCTGAAGTTGTGCTCTTCAGCTCAGGAGGAAAGGAAACAATTCACTGAGGGGCCTTCAAGGTGTAAAAGAGGAGACTGTTTCAAAGTGTTCCATGGTACTCTGTGATGAAGACCGTGTGGTTTGTGTTCCACTGTGCTGAGAGGAAGAACCCTTCACATCTGTCCTCTGTGGCTTTCTCCCTCTGAGAATCCTGGCACCATTCTAGAAGGAATATCCCCAGCTCATGTAACTGATCTCACGACAGATTTCTCAAACACCTGGATTCTCCTGGGGGCGTGTCTCTAGAACTGACGACTTCAGACAGCACTGTATCCCAGCAATGCATCTCTGCTCATTCAGACCACACCCCCATGAGTAGGAATGCCAACACTCTAGTGATGGAATGTAGAGTTTTAGAATGTAACGAGGGACAACAAAGGTGATTAGAACACAATGGCATGTCAAGTCTGTAAATCTTAAAACCCATTTAGATGTTTGGATAGTTCAGGGAATTGGGGCTTCTTTTTATTATGGCAGTCCTTTCACTCAGATGGCCCACATCTCACTGGACCTGTACATGGGGTTGGCTGGCTGCAATGATTGCTGTTGGTGATGAGGCGGTCCAGGGGTGACGTTGTAGGGCTATGGTCGCCTCTCTGTAAGCTCAAAAGTTTAGATTTGCTCTGTATGGTTTTGTTACCTGAATAATCTAGAATAATTTGTGAAATGTAGACCACGTTTTGGTAGACTGATTCCAGGATTTTAGGTTTAAGTTGTTGTGGGATGTACATGGTAGTTTTGGTTCTTCGATACGGTTTTGAGTGATATAACTTGTACACACTGGATCATAATAATGTAAAGGTACACTGAAAGTAGTAGTAATGGACCACAGCAACAAACGGAACACATCAAAGGTAAGTCTGTTGCTGGTTTAATGAAGACCCATCGCTGGACTTCAGATCTTCCTCCGTTCAGCTCAAGGTGAGCGCTGGTTTATGTTATTTTCTTTGGTGGTTCCGGTGGAATGTTCGGATTCCCGGCTCGGATGGTTTGGGTGCTTCCGCCGTGGAAGGTTCTGAGTGCGGTCACTTTATTTCAGGCTCAATGGTTAGCGTTAGAACGTTGTAGTCTTGACAACCCATGAGAGAACCACCTGGAATTAGTTGGACGGGAGTCCCTGAGGGAAGGCTGAACATTCGGATTGTAATTTGCGCTGACCTCGACCGTTGCAACGCGAACTATTTTTCAGTCGTTTCCATTTGCGAATGTTGCCCTTATCTTCAAACAACTTAAGTTTGATATTAAATACATACTGACATCGACGTCGTACAATATTTGATCATTTCCGATGGTTGCGCCGTACTTTTAACCCACGTTGACGTGACGGAACTCTCGCTGCGTACAAAACAGCGTTCTACCTTGCGGGCCCATTTTTTGACATCAGTGAAGCTGAAAATCATTTCAAGGTGGAAGAACAATTTGACATTTCTTCACGAACCACCCAGCACCTGGAATATGGTGGCGTATATTGATTTAATATGATACTGCTTAGTGTTCTTGTGTACTTCAGCTTTTGTACGTTTTCAAATATCTGCGTCATTAATTGCCACAAAGTATAAACCCTACCCATGGCAATGACGTAACGTTGTCGTTAACGACTTTTGGTGCAGAGTTACCAACTGGATAATATATCAAAGCTAACATAATGGCCATCCTTCCATGTTACAGTAGAAGATACTCTGTACAAGAACTACTCTATAGAACTGTACATGGTTAAAAGGTACAATGTAGTTTGTCCCAAGGTGTCTGCCTCCTCACCCGAAGCAAGACCTCTACCTCTTCACCCAGAGCCAGACCGCCACCTCCTATCAGAATTCCTCCAGAACAGGTCAGTGCTCTGGTGTGTGAGTAGAGTCTTCTCGCGGTCAGTTTTTAATGCATGGCCTGAACCACTTCTTTTAAACTTGTGGACTGCTCTGTCTTCATTCCAAAAACGGGATGCTCATGTCTGGTCTCAGTTTTTCTAGCCTTGCGTTATAAAAATAATAGTTCAATTAATTGTTGTAACTCGGTTTCCGATGATCAATTAAGTTTATTGTTTATTGGGCAAATGCTAATAGAAACCTGCTGCTGTAGCTGAAAGGTGAGGCTGGGACCGGAGGCTTGTGGTCCAGGATGGACCGGAGACTGAGGCTGGAGACCAGGGGCCTGCAGCACCGGACCAGAGGGTAACCATCACAAGCTCATCTGAAACACGAAAATCCATGGTAGTTTAGGTCTGGTTTTCATCATCTTATGACTTTAAATCTGTGCCAAGCTGTGATTTCAGTGAGTTCATACGGGGTTATGCAAGTCATATGGGCCATTATTGTAACTAGTGCTGCTACGACCGTGGTGGATGAATTGCTGAAATATGTTTCAATTTGTCTTCCATTTTTACAAGGTGAACCCTCGGATGCAGGAGGTGGGGTGTGTTGCGTCCCAAGGTGATTTACTGCTGAGACCAACTGTGTTTGTAACCAGACCAGGAATCCATGGCTGAAGGAGGAGCCGTGCTGAAGGAGGAGCCGTGCTGAAGGAGCTGATGGAGGAGCCGTGCTGAAGGAGCTGATGGAGGAGCCGTGCTGAAGGAGCTGGTGGTGGAGGAGCTGGTGGAAGCCCTGCCTGGTGAAGGACGTCTGTCGTGGGGTAGATTGACTCTGAAGTAATCATCACACTCACTGCCACTTCTCGTAGAATACTGCTACCACAAACTACCGGTGTTTGTACCATATATACCAGACGACTACATCTGTTTTACCACATGTTGAAGCAAGATTTCCGCTATTTGATCCAGACCAGGACTCTGTCTGAGGAGAGCTGCTGGAGGAGCTGAGATGCTGGAGGATGACTAGGAATCGACCAATAAGGATTCCTCGTAAGTTTGTATTTACTTACATGGTTGACTTAAAGGGCAAAATACAGCTGTTACTTTGACAGGCGTTAACCAACTACCGCTGTGTTTTCTTACTAGAGCGGAGGCGAGCTGGTAGGGGAGCCAAGAATCTGGAGGACGACATCACTCTACCAACCAGGATTCTCGTAAGTTTGCATAAAATAGTTACGGCATACTACTGGGGTTGGTTACCAGACAAACTACAGCTGCTACTTTGTTACTCGCCATAAGAGTCCAACTACTCCTGTGTTTGTGACCTTACATTAGAGCCCAACTACTCCTGTGTTTGTACCTTTTTAATTGCAGACAAATTACGTTTGTAATCAGACCAGGAATCTGAAGGACTGATGGAGAAGCCGTACATCTGGAAGGCAAATCCTGAGGACAACCAGGACTCTACCACCAAGGATTCCTTGTAAGTTTGCATTATCTGGACATAGTGGACTAGGTAGGGGGCTGGGGGTTCAACTCTCAAACAAATGGTGCCGGGTTCAAGTCCTCAGAATACAATGATGCGTCCTTGAGCAAGGCACCCTAAAGCCTGCCTGCTCCTTAATGACTTATCTTTAGTTCAGATAATGTTCCATCTTTTGAATATTGAACCTAATCCATGTCCTTGTTTGGTCCGGGCAGACACACCTGAGCTGAACCCGCCCTGATCCGGACATCCTGCTGGTCCCGTCTCCTCAGTTCATCTGAGCCTCGTCCTCCAGACGACCTGCTGAGCTCAGCGGTCTGAGGCTGATGGATCAATGACCTCCAGTGGGAGTGACCTTTCTCGACCCCACAATGTAACCGTGTGTGCTTCCACACGCCTTTCCCTCACGTCTTGTCACTAAACCTCACTTAACCTCACTACTTCACTACTCTCTACTGCTTCTTCTTCTTCCTTCTCTGTGGTTCGAACCTTTACACTGAAGGCGCGTCTTCCTGCCCTCAGAGGGTTCAGCGTTAGGGTTGAGAGTCAGGGTTTAGAGTCAGGGACAGAGCTGGTCAGGGAGGACTGCTTTTACACAAACCTCTTCACTTGCTTTCGGAATGGTGGTGACATTTTGAAAAGATTCATTTGGGAAAATGTTTTCCTCTGCTTTCCTTTACAAAATTGTATTCAACTTCTGTCAAGTGTTTTTGTTTACATATTAAAATCCCACATTGACTTCCACATGTTTGGTGCGGTTCATTTAATTGTCCTTTAACTTGGTCAAGCTAAACTCCTGCAATACATTTAATATACATGATTGTTATTCAGCAATGTTCACATAATCCATTTTGTAAAAATATGAAACCTCCATATTACTACTAAATTCAAGTCTATTCATGTATTTAACAATGTACATACTGCCCCGCAGGCCATTCTCTGCTACTACAACATGTTCCAACCACCAACCCGTCTCGCATCAATAGCTACGTTGGTTCAAACGGAAAATGTAGTTTGGTGCGAGACTGTTGTCCAGCAGAGGGAGCTGTCATACACCTTAATTATGCAGGAATGTCTGCGTATTTACATTTTTAAATGTTCATGTGCTGAGGGGTGTTCCACGAACGGAGGTTTAACAAACACGGAGTTAACGCTGAACTCTAGGTTGATTGATCCTGTGCCGACTAACCCAGAGTTTTCGGTTCCACAGCAGCGGTTATGCATTAGTTCAATCAACTCGGGGTTGGTTAACCCAGGGTTGTGCGCGTTCACGCGCCACCTGAAAAGACATGATGTATGGATCATGGAAACCCTGATCGAAATGGCGAAACGGGCCGCTTATTTTAATAAAATGGAACTCCAGGTTCTCCTGGAGAGCTATGGCGAGGAGAAGGGCATTAGGGTGCGTTTTCCATCAGCTGTTTAGATGCGCATCTAGATGTATCGCATCGGAAAATAAATGATGATGGAAACGCCGTGAATTCGCATTAAAATCCCCTGATTCGCACAAAATGAAATACGCTCGCTATGGCCGGGTTTTGGTTGATTCGAATTGGGATGGAAACAGCTGTATGCCGAAACAAGTGTGACGTAGCGCACTTTCACCCCGACTGCTTCGACGGAACGACGGAATGTTTACAGGCTGGTTGCCATGCCAACCCGCGTAAAATCTCGCGTGACTTAGAAAACTCGCGCGAATTTGTAGTTTTCACCAAAGTCCGGTCTTTTGAATGGAAAACACACATGATTTGAATTTCTTTTTAATGCGCATTGCCCAGTAATGCGAATCACTTTGGATGGAAACATGGCTACTGTCAGAAGAAAAGGGAAAGCTAAGCCTCTGCAACCCGGAGAACCAAAGCCTGGCAGCGGATCGCTGACCGCGTAAATGCGTTAGTCACGTCAAAAGCATGATCCTTAATATTTGAGCCATGAATCTATACATTCCAGTTCCAGTTAAGCATTCTTAACGTTCCTACCACATAACCCTTCGAGGCCGATAAAATTTTTGGATGGGTCATCTGAAAGGACTGAGATGTGCTCAGCATCTCCAACTTTATAGCCTAGATAAAACTATCATTTGCAAAAAAACGGAGGGCTACGCAAATAGTCTGGAGTGAACTGAGGGTCCTCGATTGGTAGTGTTGGCTATGTAAGGCTGGAGAAGGCTATTTAAATATATTAAAGATTTGCGCGATAATCTATATCTCTCCAGCAAAAAGTCATCCGATATGCCAAGATCTCGAGCCGTGGTTTTATTAATCGCTCCCGGTGGATTGCACGAATAATTTGCGCTCCGATATCAGCAGTTCTCTCATCAAAAGGGCATGCCATTGACACATGAAATCTGCGGTGAACTGGGTTTAAACACCCAAAACCGGGTTATCTTTCAAACTTAACCTGCGCAAAACCTGCTCCGACCAGGTTTACTTCAGAGCATATGTTGCTATAGTAACTAACATACCGGGGTCATTTTGGAACGGAAAACCCAGGGTTACCGCAAACCCTGAGTTAACTTACCCGGTTATGTGATAAAACCGGCTTTGTGGAACACCCCACTGGTCTAGTTTGCAACTAACTCTGACTCCAGCAACAGGATTGGTCGAAACATATGAAGTGAAAGAAGAATAACAAAGCAGTCAGGTTTCTATTTTAAGCTAAAAACTGCGTATTTTGTTTATTTAGGTGAAGCATTATGATTTTTTTTTTCATGCAAATTAAAGCATGGAAATAATTTTGCCATTTTCCGTCTGGGCTAAGCCCCGGATGTTTATGAAACCTAGAAACACCCCTGGAGAACAACATTTACAATAGGCCTACATCTGGTGGCCTCCCTGGCCTTATTGTCGTCAAATGATGCTGACGCTAACCCCAAAATGATTTATTAGTTCTCTATGAATTAATATTTTATTATTCATAAATGGTGCCCTTATTTGGCTTTCCATTTATTTTTTAGCTTTCCATCAAATAGTTAAGGCCTTAGTCAGCATTGTGATGGCTCATATATTGGATGCTAAAAATGTAAGGCCTATGACCAATATATAAACGTTCTGCACTTGATTTTCTAATCAATACAGGAAACCTTCTGATCAACACTCTCTACATGAAGCGTGTCAACGCCCAAGATGACAGGGCAATAACATTGTCGCATAGATTCGTCATATTTTTAGTCTTTCACAACTGTGCCCGCTGCATTATATTGCTGTGGACAATAGCGCCACCTTCTGGCTGGATTGCATCTGCGCTGGAAAAGACGTCCCGGATCGTCCGGTCACCCAGGGCAACAGACAGCTGTTCATTATGGGTTCTATGGCAAAATGATTTAAAATAGGGAACAAATTGAATAAGACTGAAAGACTAAAGCAACAAATGACGAGGCATCCCAGCAGGTCGAGGCATTGTAAAATTGATAAGCAATCAATGCAGTGACTTTAAAATAGGTGTTATGTGTTCTCGGTCTGGTCGTCAGTTCTACTTCTGAATGAGCTGGAGGCTCTCTCGACCCAACGAGAGAGCACTAGGCTAAGACCCAGACTGGCGAGGGGAGGGTCTCAGTACCACTGAACAATAAGGGTACCGAAATTAACTATCCATTAACATTAAACAGGAATCCAATTCGTAAATTATTGCAAGACTTAACGGTTAATTAATAATGCTTAGACTGTGTATTACTGCATTAACTTATGTTAAGGAATGGCTCATTATTCCTATCCTTATTGTAAAGCGGTATTAACCAACTATATTGGACATATGCCCGGAGACACATTTCAACGTTAACTATAGTTAGTCTTCTGCTTCTAGGCCTACTGTACAATGGTCTGTGGTTCATTTGAGTCAGGGCCTGAATGCGTGTGGCAAATTGTGCTCCCCTTTGCTGTGTTATTTTTCTAAAAAAACATTAAAAACTGGAGGACTGACTTCACAACCGAACCCACCAAATAATTATTGGTCCATCCATCCATATCCATAAGTCTATCCATTTTGTTTGCAGAAACTGATTGTCAAAGCCAGATAAGTAGAAGGGTATGGAAATTGCATCATGGCCTGTACATCACTCTTTGAACTACAATATTGATATTATTCACCATATTCAAATTTTCTGAGATACTAACATTTTGGTTTTCACGAGCTGTATGGTCAGGGAAAGGGTAAGGGTCATCAAGAATAAAATAAATAAAGCTTCTTGTTTCACTGTTGTGGACTGAATCTATATAAAATAGTTATATATATATATATATATATATATATATATATATATATATATGTATGTATATATATATGTGTATATATATATGTATATATATATATATATATCAATAAATGTAATTATTGATGAGCTTTTCTACAATAGGCCTATTGTAAGTCATTGAGATACACAGCCGGCTCTATAACTGTGTTTATACCCTCTTTCTATTGTACATCGGCTCTTACCTCTCGAGGTCCTGCGCAAAGATATGGTTTGGTGCCCCCGTCAGGATGCAGGACCCGGTCTCTCACCGGTCCCGGTGCAGCAGGGACAGCTGCGAAGATACAGATAAAAAATAACCTGCCCTAAGGTTCACTATACAGGTCCCGAAGGTTTCCTCATGAAAGACAGTATTTTAATACCCAGCTAACCTGACCGAAGGTCTTGAGCGCCATCTGGCGGTCGACGTCAACATTGCTGTGGGCTGTGAATCTGGTCCCGGGGAGTCCTCACCGCGTCCCGGGAAGTTCTCACCTCGTCCCGGGGAGGCCTCACCGCTTCCAGGCCTCACTGCTTCCACCGCTCCCCGCTTCCCGGGGAGACTTCACGGTGTCCCGTGGAGTGCTCAGAGCCTCCCGGGGAGTCCTCAGCGCGTCGGGGCCGACCGAGGGGAGCACGGTGCTGCACGCGGGACTCTCTTGACCTACTGCGGTATTGCTGAAGGTGTCGAGAGGAGGCATTCCCAAACATTAACTTTATAGTCGGGACGTGTCCAGCGTATAATAATTAAATAAATAATAAAACATGTAAATAATGGATTACTTTGTTGCCTCAGCTGCGTCCATTATTAAATATACCACATTGTATCAGCCTACATTAATATAGGTTAGAGAGAAGAGAAGAGAGGTGGAGAAGAGGAGAGGGGGAGAGGAGGAGAGGTGGAGAGAGAGGTGGAGAGATGGAGAGGAGAGGAAGAGAGGAGGAGAGCGAGGCGGAGAGGTGGTGAGGAGAGGAGAGAGAGGTGGAGAGGTGGGGAGGTGGATAGATGGAGAGGTGAATAGATGGAGAGCTGGAGACGCAGGGCGTCGTACTGGCCTAGATCTGTCTCTTTCTCCCGTATGTTCCCGAGCCTCACCCGGGCATCATAGTTGGGATGTAGGTTGCATTGTGCTTTGTGATCGCCGTGCCGTTTCCTTTGGGAACCATGTCAACAGCCACGACATGAACACTAGGTCGACAAGCTACGAGCTGCCTCTGATCCGTTGCTCACACAACAACAAAGAGTTGCTTGGTGATGGAGTCCCGCTCTGCGTCGATTCAAACGGGAGCTCCACATTCTCTTTATAATAAGCCTTGAATGTATAATATATACACACACACCTATATATAATATATATGTGTAATATATATACTTATATATATATTTTGCCTTATAATATATAGCCTACTGTATACTTCGCTTATAGGTTGAGATTAAACAAATGCTTAAATCATGGCGTCAATGGAGCGGTTTACCAGACAGCCTTCTTTTCTTTAGAATACATAAAAATCGATGTTTATGGTCAAGTCCTTTCCTTCTCCTGATGATCCTCCCTCAGCCCCCCGCACCCTCACTCCGGCAGCCCCCCGTGGATCACAGCCCCCCCCCCCCCAACACACACAAACACTCCCCCTCTGACTTAATGCGCTCAACGAAGTCTCGTGAAGGCACGGCAGACGCAGTGGATGCGTGGACGCACTGAGTTCATGAATGGTTGGAAGCGTTTCTTTCTTTACGAGAAGACTCAAGCAGAGCTCCAGCATGGACACCGAGGGCTGCTCCTCCGGACCGGGGCGCAGCGGGAGGCTCACATAGAAGTCTCCGACAAGCACCACGACAATCCTACAGTCAAGCTTAGAGTTTGAAGAAAGACAGCGATTTGTTCAGCAGCCACGGATTAAATAATGGCTTTATTGGTTAATCTGAAGAAGGTCTCCTTTCTTCGCGGCAAAGGCGACCGCATCGCCAAAGTTACATTCCGAGGTACAGAATGTTCCTTTTTCAACGCTTTTCCAAAAATGTGTCTTCGTAATGTATCTTTGCTATCTTCTCCTTTACTATTTGAAATATGCGCAGCGATCACTGCTGCGCAAACAAAGTTCAGAACCCCTTCCTCCTCCAGGTTTGAGCAGTGAAGGCACTTCGCTATGACGTTCCTACGGCTGCTCTTCAATACAAGGTTCGAGAGGGGTTTTAATGATAGGCTATCTGAATAATGAATTAACTAACCTTTTCTTTTTGCAATACTGCACAAGATGTTCAGCTATGTGCTACAGTATTTCCATCCATTAAACCCCCTGGCAAATGGCCTGCAATGTGTAAATGTATTTATTTAAAAAAAATGTTTAGCTCTGTTTTTCCCTGCAGAACCCGGCTTTGATTTTGCGTTCTCCTTCCTCGGTCATAACGTGGAGGCCATCTCTCTGGTTCTTACTGAATAGACAAGATTGATATCAGCGCACCAGGGCTTCTCCAGCGATATACAAGAGAAATAGATGAATACGTTTATCTGTCTCTTCGATTGTGGGCATGAGCGTGCCTGTATCTGCGCGTGCGCGCATGTGTGTGTGTGTGTGTGTGTGTGTGTGTGTGTGTGTGTGTGTGTGTGTGTGTGTGTGTGTGTGTGTGTGTGCGTGTGTGCATGAGCGTGCTTGTGTATGGCGTGTGCGTGTGCGTGTGCGTGTGCGTGTGTGTGTGTGTGTGTGTGTGTGTGTGTGTGCGTGCGTGCGTGCGTAATAGAGAGCGATAGGACGCGAGAGGGAGGGGCAGAATTTCAGCACCTCGGAGAGCCCTATTGTTTGACACCAGAGAGGAGCTGCAACGGGCTACGGGCAGATGGACTAACTCAATTTCTTGATTTGTCACACACTGTTAAATCTAGAATCTCCCCCCCCCCCACCCCCCCTCCACATCACGTCCCCCAACGGATTCCCCTCCCTACATGACGGCATCTAAGCATGTTGCTCGACGCTGTTATTTGCACTCTTGAGTCTTGCTGTACATGGACCTCGTCATCCCCCATGTGAATGAATGTTTCAGGATTTTCGTCCTAGAAAGGCGCTCTTCTGTTAGCTTCTCTGTTCATTCATGAAATCAGAACGCCATAAATAATGGAATTTAGCAATGACTTATTCAATGTGAATTGAATACAGTAAATAGAATTATACGAATATAAATTAATGGAAATAAGCTGTGCTGAGGATATACTACCATTTTGAAAGAGCGTTGACTTGAATGACTATATGACTAGTATATACGTATTTATTATATGGTTTATATAAGTGAAGGCCGAATATAGTGAAGACAAAGCCAGCAATAAAACATTTAGTCACAAGGAGTCTGAAGTCTGCAAAATGAATGTTTTAGAAAATGAATAAATAAGAGGATAGCTGGTTGTTTTTAGAGTGTCTCGTCGGCCAGGCCTCTGCTCTGGAGACCACCATCAAAGCCTTTCCTCTGCACTTAGCACTAAGAGGGATTCCTGTGTGTCAGTCTGTGTGTGTGTGTGTGTCAGTCTGTGTGTGTGTGTGTGTGTGTGTGTGTGTGTGTGTGTGTGTGTGTGTGTGTGTGTGTGTGTGTGTGTGCGTGTGTGTGTGTGTGTGTGTGTGTGTGTGTGTGTGTGTGTGTGCGTGTGCGTGTGTGTGCTTGTGCGGTCCGTCCATCTGTCCGTCCATTTGTGGGTTTAGATATTCAGACGAAAATGAAAAAACTTGTCCAATTTGTATCCAAAAATATTGCTTCCGTTTGGTTAAGGCTGGGTTAGGCCATGTCTTTATTAGTGAATGATTCTGATTGCAGCAAATCAAACTCACTGCTCAGGCTTTTTAATTGGATTTTGCCTTCCCACGAGAAGATTTTAATCAGAGCATTCCTTTCAGTGTTTTGAAAATATTAACAAAAAATTCACTTTTCAGACATTGATTCTAATAGTTTAAAACAACATCTCAGAGGACAGTAGATTGTGTCATATATATATATATATATATATATATATATATATATATATATATATATATATATAATCCAGTGAGCGTAACTGATTCAACATTTTTTGAAGATTCAATTACTTCAGACATCCAGAATGTGCCTCTCTTCATCTCTCCGTCTGAGTCTTCTCCCTGTTTCCTTGTTCCTCTCTGCTTCATGTCCTGAATGCCTTTCTTCAGAACTTTGTCTTCAGGCAATCTGTCTTATCTCTTAAAGTCATCGCCTGTCATGGCTCTGGGACTTATCTGTGGACTCCTCACGGCCCTCATCAAACCGGATGCTGTATATAGACGGTGTTATATATGCCCTTCTCAGCGCCTTGGAAATTAGTCAAAGAGGAAGGAACCCACTGAAATAAAAAATGTAAGCCAAGGTGTTCAGCGCCACAGGACGAAGACCTTGTATTGATGTTTGAAACGGCACCTTTCAGGGGTCAATCTTTGCCCGCTCCCCTGAAATCCCTTTGAAATGAAGGGGATTTAGAGAGCAGCCCTGGCCCACCCCTCTTCTCTTCTACAGCTTAATGGGGTTTTCTCACAGTGCAATATGTCTACCACTCCACTCACTCACTCATTATTATTTTTCCCTATTTACTTTTTCCGTGTTTGTTATGTCTGCGGCCACCGTCTCCCGACAGTGTATTCCTCCATCTTCCGGTCACCTGTACAGGGGACAGCCAAAAGGAAAGGGATCTATCACATGGCTTACATAATGAGACGTATGCTTATGTAAACTTCTGCCTTTGCGAGGGCGAATGAACACAAGCGAGATGCCAAAGTCTCTCTCTGTGTGGGCACAGCCCGACAGAACATATTATACAGACTACTGCTAGAAATAAGCAGCTGATTAGGATTTCTTTGCTTTGTAAAAGAGGAGTTCTTGTGGGTTCAACCTTGACAGGCGAGAGGATGTGTTCGAGGGGAATTCGTTTTATGGAAGAGGCAAATAAGAATACAATTTGACCTTTCAATGGGCCTCTTTCTGTCCCACAACCCGGGCTTGAACCCGGCGATGAAATTACGCGGAGAAAAGGCTGGAATCAAAACAGGGTCACTACAAAGGGGACTCTACCAACATGGTTGAGCCATGAACAATTCTAGTAAACTCAACCACATATCAACCAAATGTACCTAAGAACACCGGTGTGCTTAAAGCACTCGTCGTTATATCTGTATGTGTGGGGAGGGAAACCAAACAAACTGTAAAAGACAAAACAAAGGGCACAACAGCAGCAAGGCAGTATGTATTCATTTCCTGTTTCATCAACTATCGCACTGACAGGTGCTGTTTATAGGACGCTTCTTTTACGTTGTGCATTAGCGTCTGTGGAGATCCAGAACATAATGGTGATAACA
>OLKM01006567.1:0-13926 GCA_900291075.1 Melanogrammus aeglefinus
CGCTGTCTTCCCCCTGACTGATGGCTGGAAACGACCTGAATAATAGTAATAATACACAATTAATAGACTCCAGCAGCTGACCCCCCCCACACATCAGGCACACACACACCCCAACACCTACACCCACACACACACACCACACACACCACACACACCACACACCACACACACCAACACACACACCACTTCAACCACTCTGTCTGCCTGGCCAAAGGCGTGCCTCTCCTGGTGGCTAGTGTCTGCTGTCTTCCCCTGACTGATGGCTGAAAGCAAATGAATAGCCAATAATAGACTCCAGAAGCTGACCCACCACACACACTTTCACACTCTTGTCTGCCGGCGCAAGATGTGGCCTCTCCTGGGGCAGTGTCTGCTGTCTTCCCCCTGGCGACTGATGGCTGAAAGAAATGAATTAGCAATAATAGGACTCCAGAGCTGAGTCACACACTTACACTCTGTCTTTGCCGGCCAAGAGTCCTCTTCCTGGGGGTGAAGTGTCTGCCGTCTGCTCCTGGGACTTGCGCACCACTCTGGTCTGCCCGGCCAACAGGGTGCTCTTCCTGGCCATGTTCTGGCTGGTCTTCCCCCTGACTGTGGCTGAAAGAAAATTGAATAACCAATAATAGAACTTCCAGAAGTTGAGCCACACACTTCACACTTTGTTCTGCCTGGCCAAAGAGTGCCTCTCCTGGGGCAGTGTCTTGCTGTCTTCCCCCTGGGACTGATGGCTGAAAGACCTGAATTAATTAGTATTAATAACAATTTATAGGAACTCCAGCAGCTGGACCCACACACACACACACACCAACACACACACTCACACTCTTGTCTGCCTGGCCAAAAGAGTGCTCTCCTGCGGGGCACGTGTCTGCTGTCTTCCCCGACGTGGCGAAGCCAAACCAAAACCCAGCCAGCGACCCCCCACCACACACTCTTGCTCTGCCGGCAAAGGGTGCATCTCCTGGGAGCAGTGTGCTGTCTTCCCCCTGGACTGATTGGCTGAAAGAGAACTGAATAAATAGTAGTAATAATAATAATAATAATAATTATAGACTCCAAAGCTGACACACACACCACACACACCTCACAACACACTCTGCTGCCCGGCCAAAGAGTGCTCTCCTGGGGCAGTGTCTGCTGTCTTCCCCCTGGGACTGATGGCTGAAAGACTGAATAATAGTAGAAATAATAATAATAATAAATTCATCAGACTCCCAGCAGACTGACTCACAGACACATACATACAACACCACACACACTCACACACAACACACACCACACACTCTTGTCACCCCGGCCAAAGGGTGCCTCTCCTGGGGGCCAGTGTCTGCTGTCTTCCCCCTGGGACTGATGGCTGAAAGACCTGAATAGATAGTAGTAATCAAGTAATAATAATAATTATAGACTCCCAGCAGCTGACCCACACACACAACACACACACACACGCACACTCTTGTCCTGCCCGGCGCAAAAGGTGCCTCTCCTGGGGGCAGTGTCTGCTGTCTTCCCCCTGGACTGATGGCTGAAAGACCTGAATAATAGTAATAATAACAATAATAGACTCCCAGCAGCTGACCCCCCCACACACACACACACACACACACGCACACTCTTGTCTGCCCGGCCAAAGGGTGCCTCTCCTGGGGGCAGTGTCTGCTGTCTTCCCCCTGGGACTGATGGCTGAAAGACCTGAATAATAGAGTAATAATAATAACAATAATTATAGACTCCCAGCAGCTGCACCACACCACACACACACACACACACGCACACTCTTGTCTGCCCGGCCAAAGGGTGCCTCTCCTGGGGGCAGTGTCTGCTGTCTTCCCCCTGGGACTGATGGCTGAAAGACCTGAATAATAGTAGTAATAATAATAATAATAATTATAGACTCCCAGCAGCTGACCCACACACACACACACACCACACACACACACACGCACACTCTTGTCTCCTGGGCGCAGTGTGTGCTCCATGGACTGCTGACAAACACACTAATAATCAACTCCCAGCGCCTGACCCACACCCACACCCACACCCAACACCCACACCACACCCACACCAACACCCACCACACACACACACACACACACACACACACCACACACACACACCCGGACAAATGTGTAAACAAACCACTTAACCAGGCTCCCTGCAACCTGACCCACGTCCACGCTTGTGTCCACCGGGGACCGGGGCGTCCGGGAAGATCATCATGGGCCCGTGCCCACGTCGGTCCACACGGTCACAGACCCACACCCCACCCACACACACACAGTTGACCTACATTTCTACCCGGGAACGGGTGCGTCAAACGACGGCACACACAGTTGAACCTACATTCGGGTGCGTCAACGACGGGGGTCGCGCGAGATCGCCGTCCGACCGATCGACCGGTTCAGTCCGTCGTCTCTCGCTGCCCTCCCTGCCTTCGTTTGGTTCCCTTTAAACGGGTTTTTCGTTGCTCATTGGTCGGCTTCGTTTAATCCGTTCGTTGCGGTCAATCGAAGCGGCGGCGCGGCGGGCAGTCCCCCCGCTCTCTTCCGTCAGCCCACCGGGGGTTTTGATGTCCACACCGCGTCCTCCCCGGGCGCTCCACTAGCTCGGTTAAATTCCCTCATTCTCCTATCCGTTCCCCGGTGCTCGCCTTTGGTTTGCGTTTCATCGGAGCGGAGCGGAGCGGCGCGGCGCGCGGCGCGCGGCGACACTGACCATTCGCGTGTGTGTGTTGTGTGCACCGCCGTGATCCCACCGGGTAGACCCGCCCGCCCGCGGGCCGACGATTCCGGCCCCCGGGCGGGGGGCGCCTCGCTGGTTAAAATTCCCTTTAAGCGGGCTTTTCCCTTCTCCTGTCTGGGGTTCGTTTTATCCGTTCCCCGGTGCTCGCTTTGGTTTGCGTTTAATCCGAGCGGAGCGGAGCGGAAGCGGCGCCACCTACGGGGTCCTGACCATTCGCGTGTGTGTGTGTTGTGTGCACCGCTGTGATCCCACCGGGTATGTCCGGCCGCTCGCGAGCCGGCGATTCCTCCCCGGGGGGGTTGGTGGGTGGTCGTCTCGCTCGTGTTAAATTCCCTTCAAGCGGGCTTTCCTTCTCCTTCCCTCGGGTTGATTTTATCCGTCTCCTGGTTGATTGAATTACGCTCTCGCTCCTGGCTCTCGTTTCGCAGCGTAAATAATAACAACAACAATTGTAATAATAATGGGATTCGGCGCGCCACCCACACGGGCGACACCAGAGGGAGCCATCGTACCGTCGTAGGATTCCGCTATAGAAAATGGGGCTGGGAGAGAGAGAAAGAAAAAAAAGGCTGAATTAAATAAACAGACACCCACATGCAATCTAGTTTCCACCCGCGCCAAGGGAGGCCTCTGTGCTGGGGCCAGTGTGGTGTGTGTGTGTGTGAGTGTGCTCGCGTTTGCTGAACAGCACAGGGAAATTTTAGAAAATGGGAAGAAAAAAAATAATTAAATAAACTAATAGGCAGGTCCCAGCACCAGCGACACCAGAGGGAGCCATCGTACGGTCGTAGGATTCCGCTTTAGAAAATGGGGCTGGGAGAGAGAGAGAGAGAAAGAAAAAAAGGCTGAATTAAATAAACAGACACCCACATGCAATCTAGTTTCCACCCGGCCAAGGGAGGCCTCTGCTGGGGCCAGTGAGAGTGTGCTCGCTTGCTGAACAGCACAGGGGAATTTTAGAAAATGGAAAAAAAAAAAAATTAAATAAACTAATAGGCAGGTCCCAGCACCAGACACCCACATGCAATCTAGTTTCCACCCGGCCAAGGGAGGCCTCTGCTGGGGCCAGTGTGTGTGTGTGTGTGTGAGTGTGCTCGCTTGCTGAACAGCACAGGGGAATTTTAGAAAATGGAAAAAAAAAAATAAATTAAATAAACTAAATAGGCAGGTTCCAGCACCAGACACCCACATGCACTGCATGTCTACCCAGGGGTAGGTGCGTCCACGAGGGGTCCTGCCCAGCAAAGGCCTGCCCAGGCCAGGCCCTCCCTGCCCAGGCAAGGTCCTCCCAGCCAAGGCCTGCCCAGCAGAGGCCTGCCCAGGCCAGGCCCTCCCTGCCCAGGCCAGGCCCTCCTGCCCAGGCCAGGCCCTCCCTGCCCAGGCCAGGCCCTCCCAGCCAAGGCCTGCCCAGCAGAGGCCTGCCCAGGCCAGGCCCTGCCACCAGGCCTCCCAGAGCAGGCCGCCCTGCCTGCCAGCCAGGCCCTCACTGCCAGGCCAGGCCCTCACTGCCCAGGCCAGGCCCTCACCTGCCCAGGCCAGCCCTCCCAGCCAAGGGCCTGCCCAGCAGAGGCCTGCCCAGGCCAGGCCCCCACAGGCCAGGCCCTCACTGCCCAGGCCAGGCCCTCACTGCCCAGGCCAGGCCCTCACTGCCCAGGCCAGGCCCTCCCACTGCCCAGGCCAGGCCCTTCCCAGCCAAGCCTGCCCAGCAGAGGCTGCCCAGGCCAGGCCCTCACAGGCCAGGCCCTCACTGCCCAGGCCAAGGCCTCACTGCCCAGGCCAGGCCCTCCCAGCCCAGAGCCAGCTGCCCAGACAGGCCCTCACAGCCAGGCCCTCACTGCCCAGGCCAGGCCCTCCACTGCCCAGGCCAGGCCCTCACTGCCCAGGCCCAGGCCCTCACTGCCCAAGGCCAGGCCCTCCCAGCCAAGGCCTGCCCAGCAGAGGCCTGCCCAGGCCAGGCCCTCACTGCCCAGGCCAGGCCCTCCCTGCCCAGGCCAGGCCCTCCCTGCCCAGGCAAGGCCCTCCCAGCCAAGGCCTGCCCAGCAGAGGCCTGCCCAGGCCAGGCCCCACAGGCGCCAGGCCCTCACTGCCCAGGCCAGGCCCTCCCTGCCCAGGCAAGGCCCTCCCAGCCAAGGCCTGCCCAGCAGAGGCCTGCCCAGGCCAGGCCCCCACAGGCCAGGCCCGCACCTGCCCAGGCCAAGCCCCTCCCTGGCCAGGCAAGGCCTGCCCTAGGCCAAGGGCCTGCCCAGCAAGGAGGCCTGCCCAGGCCAGGCCCCACAGGCCAGGCCCTCCCTGCCCAGGGCCAGGCCCGGCCTGCCCAGGCCAGGTCCCTCCCCTTGCCCAGGTCAGGCCCTACCGGGCTCAGGCCAGGCCCTCACTGCCCCAGGCCAGGCCCTCCCTGCTCCAGGCCTAGGCCTCTGCCACTGGCCAGGCCAGGCCCTCACTGCCCAGGCCAGGCCCTCACTGCCCAGGCCAGGCCCTCCCTGGCCAGGCAGAGGCCCGGCTCCCAGCACAGGCCTGCCCAGCAGAGGCCTGCCGCAGGCCAGGACCCCCCACAGGACCAGCCCCTCACTGCCCAGGGCCAGGCCCCTCGACTGCCCAAGCCAAGCCCACTCCTGAGCCAAGGCCTGCGCACAGCAAGAGGCCTGCAAAGGCCAAGCCCTCACAGGCCAGGCCCTCCCTGCCCAGGCAGGCCACCGACTGGCCAGAGCCAGGCCCTGCCCTGCCCAGGCAAGGCCCTCCCAGCCAAGCCATGCCCAGCAGAGGCCTGCCCAGGCCAGGCTCCCCACAGGAGCCAAGCCCTCACTGCCCCAGGACCAGGCCCCCTCCCCTGCGCCAGGCCAGGCCCTCCCAGCCAAGGCCTGCCCAGCACAGAGGCCTGCCAGGTCCAGGCCCTCACAGGCCCAGGCCCCGTCTACCTCTGCCCGTCGGCCAGGCCCTCACTGCCCAGGCAGGGCCCTCCCTGCCTCAGGCAAGGCCCTCACGCAAGCACCCAGGCTGCTCCCAGCAGAGGCTCTGCACAGCCAGGCCCCCACAGTCCAGGCCCTCCACTGCCGCAGGCCAGGCCCTCCTGCCCAGGCCAGGCCCTGCACAGCCAAAGATCCCTGCCCAGAAGAGGCCTGCCTACAGACCAGACCCCTCACAGGCCAGGCCCTCCCTGCCAGGGCCAACACCCGTCCTTGCCCAGCCAGGCCCTCCCAGCCAAGGCCTGCACCACCAGACGCCTGCCCAGGCCAGGCCCTCAAAGGCCAGGCTCCCCTGCCCAGGCCAGGCCCGTCACTGCCCAGGCCAGAGCCCTCCCTGCCCAGGCACAAGGACCTCCACACAGGCGAGAGTCTGCCAGCAGAGGCCTGCCCAGTCACAAGCCCACACATGGTAGCCACGCCCTCACTGCCCTCAGGCCAGGCACACTCCAGCCAAGGCCTGCCTGCGGTTAGCTAAGGGTTAGGTTATGGGGTTAGGGGGTTAGCGGTTAGTAGGGGTGAATAACGGTTCACGGGGTTTATAACGGGCTTAGGGTTAGCGCAGCGGTTAGGTGAATAGGCCAAGGGTTAGTGAGTTAGGGTTCACAATGGTAGGAAGAGCGACAGGTCGAGGGGTCAGGGAAAGCGCCAGTCGTTATGACGGTTAGGCCGCCACAAGCCAGGTTAGGGTCCCCTGGGGTAATTTTTCTGACACCTCGCTGGCTTAAAGCCCAAAACGTCAGAAGGATCGCGAGGCCGCGTTTCCACGTCTGTACTCATACTGAGGAACAAGGTTCACGTCGAGCCTTTTACCCACTCTAGCTCCACCGAGTTCTGTGCCTCCGGAGCTCGTCTTAAGGCCAACCCGCGGTTACCGTTGACAGTTGTACCGCCCCAGTCAAACTCCCAAAAACTAACACTGTCAAAAAAAATCAGAAATGCACCCGGTCCTAGCGCCGGGAGGTCACACGGTGACCAGAGAAACGAGAACCGCCGACTCCGAGCGGGACACTTCCAGCCTCATCCTGCGATAAGTTGGAAACGGATTATGATAGCTGGTACTCTAAAAAAAAAGGAAACCAGGAAATCGACACTGAGTGTACACCTCTCATGTCTCGTCACAGTACCAGACGGTAGAAGTCACGAGGCTCAACAGGGTCTTCGTGCCCCCGCTGATTCTGCCAAGCACAGCGCTCCTTGGCTTGTGCTTCGCCGGATAGTCCGTAGGACAGTGGGAATCCCCGTCTCATCCTCTCATGCCCGTCACTAATTTCCGACGACGAGGCATTCGGTACCTTTAGACAGCCACTATGTGCTCCCGTCCACGGTACCGCGCCTCATGGTGCTCAATGCTGCTTCACTTTGTACATTCCGAGCACTGGTGAAGAAAGCACATTCGCGTCGACACCCGCTGGGGCTCGACGATCGATCAAAGCTGTGAATAACGAGCGGATTCCCCTGATACCAGATCGAAAGCATCATAAAGGCTGCTCTGGCTCGACTGACTGACGACGACCCCGGATCAGAGCAGGTACGAAGCAAGTGGTTTAACACCAGTCCTTGGCAACAATGCGGTGTGATCATGGAAGGGGCGACCATCATTCGGCCGCACCCCAAGCCAGTATCAATGTCTTTCTGCGCCGGCCCCGCGGTCGCGTCTATCCCGATCAAATCTTACGAGCCCGCGGGCACTCTGGTATCAATCACATCTAGGGGGATTCTGACTTAGAGGGTTCAGTCATAAGCCCACAGATGCATAGCTTCGCCCCTTCTCCTCAACCAAGCACATACACCAAAATGTCTGAACCTGCGGGTTCCTCTCGTACTGAGCAGAGTTACCTTTGCAACAACACATCATCAGTAGGGTAAAAACTAGAACCTGTCTCACGACGTCTAAACCCAGCTCACGTTCCCTATTAGTGGTTGAACAATCCAACGCTTGGTGAATTCTGCTTCACAATGGATAGGAAGACGGCCAGACCTCGAAGGGTATCAAAAGCGACGTCGCTATGAACGCTTGGCCACCAACAGCCAGTTTATCCTGTCCGGAACCTTTTCTGACACCTCCTGCTAAAAAACCCAAAACTGTCAGAAGGATCGTGAGGCCGCGCTTCGCACGGTCTGTACTCATACTAAAATCAAGACGAGAGAAGCTTTGCCCTTCTGCTCCACGGGAGGTTTCTGTCCTTCCTGAGCTCGGCTTAGGACACACCTGGATTACCGTTTGACAGCTGTACTCCGCCCCAGTCATACTCCCACCTGCTCACTGTCCCCGGACCGGTTGACCCGGCCAGGCGCGGAGTTGACACAGAAACGAGAACTCCGCTCGGGCCCGCGCTCCCCGCCTCACGGGTAAGTGAACAAAACGATAACAGTAGTGGTATTCAACGTCGGCCGGGACCTCCAACTTAATTCTACCACCTCCAATGCTCCTTTCACAGTACCAGACTAGAGTTCAACATAACAGGTGCTTCTTCCCCCTTGATTCTGCACCAGCCCGTTCCCCTTGCCGGTGGTTTTCGCTGGATTTAGTGTAGGGACAGTGGGAATCTCGTTCATCCATTCATGCGCGTCACTAATTAGATGACGAGGCATTTGGCTATTGGCGGGTGGGTCAAGCAAGTCATTATTGGCCCGGAGCGCCGAAGGCGCTCCGTGCCTCAAACTCGGCCGTACGATAGACATCAACCTGCATGTCTACCGCACCGGGCACGCGGCTGGCACCTTCCTCATGGTGCGGGTGGCGGGTTACTCCAGCGTGCGGAACCCGAACTCACTTCAACCACCACCCCCCACTTTCGTTAGGCAGATGTTACGGATCATCAGCCACCCAGCACGGGCCTTCTCTTTACAACGCTGGGCGAGCTCCCGCGTGCCCCGCCTCGCTCAAATCGGAGAACCTACCATCCTGCCGGCTGGCAGGGCCTCATGTGACTGCAGAATGTTGAGTTGCCGGTGCCCCATTACTAAACGAAATACATACACTGCCTAAGACTGTTGCCAGCCCCGTTGCAGGGAAAACGCTAGGTTTCTGAGGAAATCAGGTGCGGAAACCTTTCGGACTCGCGCCGACCGCCTACACGTCTTGCTGAAGGTAGCCTCGCCGGGACCCCAGACCCTGTCGTGATACGGCCGGTTCCTGAAGGCCACTCCACCTAAACGTCTTTACAGACAGGACAGGCACAGCGGGTACGAATTCTGATGAATAGTTAAAGTCCATCATGTCAGGCCCTCGCCTACGCGTTGAATCTCGTTCGATCAGGTCTTAGAAAACATCCCTACATTTTCCGTTCAATTCCTTCACCAGTTCTGGGTTCGCCTTGTAAAGCACCCGTCCTGTGGAACCAAGCCACAGTAGGGCCCTCACCGAGGCGATTCGTTGACATTAACCGCCAGGTAGTCTGCACTCTACCTCCATTCATGATATTATCCTCGGGCACCCCCAATTCACTAGACCACAAGGATCCCGTCGAAAAAGGTGGACCCGGAACCGTGGCCCACGTTCCGTTAGCACATCCTATGCCCCGACCGTGGCATTCCTGTCCAGTGTGGAAGAAGAATCGACGCGCAGACCCCGTGCGCCGAGTTAGTGGAAGCCTGGGCCCCGTCACTGAACGACGACGGACGCCCTTGGGCCGACTACAGAACTCTTCCGTCGTCACACCGCCAGTCAGACATCACACGGCCTACGCTCCCGTACTTCCATCCGTCAATCTGTCAGTTACAGGCCAGCGCTCAGCCTAGTGTAAGCACTCCGGTCCGGTGAAGACCCTAAGTCCGACAGTTAGTGGCCCCTACTGAAGCCAAGTGGCAACCAGCCACATGCCAGCTCACCGCCGAGCCGCAGCCTCCGCGACCCACGCCAGTGGTCGCGCTACAGTCCACCGAACAGCTGAGCGAGGGAGAAGGATCGCCGCAGACGAGAGGGCCTGGTGACGCACGTTCAGAGTCAGAGTCGACCACGCGAACAGGCCCGAACGATCGGAAGCCCCCACACCCGAACTCCACGCGTAACCGGCCGAGGAGTAGACCCCCGAGCACGACTGCCCGGAGCGCACGACGAGACCACGTAAGACTCAGACGCCACGCAAAGAACCCCTCGAGCCACCCCGTCCGCGAGACGGCTTGTCAGAAAGGATAATGGATGACGACACAGGAGGCGGCGTCGTGCACAGCCGCCTCGGCCTAGCGCTGCCCGTGCCTCTCCCCGAGTCCCGCTTTACCACCCCAGCCCCCGACCGATCGCGCCAGCCCTCATGACAACCTACCTCCGGACTGCACCCCAATTCACATAGACCGCAAGGATCCCGGCTGAAAAGAGTGGTGCAACGGTGGAGTACACCTCGATGGCCACAGCGTTCCACCCGCGGTGTGCGCTCACTATTCCCGACCCGGCATTCCTTCCATTGGAAGAAGAATCGAGCCAACTCCGCAGAACCCCTGCGTGTCGTCAGAAAGAGACAAAACGTCCAGTGGTCTTGAGGCGCCCGGGCCGTCCTACAAAACCTACTGTAGTAACCGCCAGGTAGTCTGAACTCTACCTCCATCCGTCAAATCCTTCACAGGTCCTGGGTTCGCCTTGTGAACGCATGAGCCCGGTCCTTGGTAGACAGCCACAGGAGGGCCCTCACCGAGGCGATTCGTTTCAGTCAGCTGTGAGGTTGCAGCGAGGCGAAGCCGCGCGACCCGGGTGGAGGCGCTTACAGTCAGCCGTAGCTGAGGAGATCCGCCGAGAAGGGCCACGATGCACGTCCGAGAGTCACCATTTGCGAGCTGCGGCCGCGCCTAGCTGGGAAGCCCCCACACCCGACCTCAACCTCCCCGCGAAAAGAGCAACCCTCCGAGCTGCCCGCGCCGATCGACGACCCCGATAGAGGCCGGAACGCTGCACGGCAAAGACCTCCTCCGAGCGCACGCCTCGCCTGGCGAGACGCGTCGACTCGGAGAGACGACAGTACAGGCACCGGCGGTGGCTGCCTCTTCCTAAGCCGCAGCCAGCTCAGCCTCAGCCCCGCTTCATCACCTCAGCCCGACCGACCCAGCCGTAAGCGTTTAATTCAGTACCCCATTACACAGTTTTATTATATTATCGATCTCGGCATGCGAGGGCTCCTGTCGGGCGCAACCCACGTATATCTCCTTGGCACATGACGTCAACACCGGCTGGGGCCTCCGTGGATGCTCTGTTTTAATTAAACAGTCGGATTCCGGTTCCGGGTCACCAGTTCTTAAGTGCAGCAGCTAGTTGTGCCAGCCGAGGCGAGCCGCACGCGACGCCCGGGTGTGGAGCCGATCTACAGTCACCGACTGCGAGGGAGAATCCACGAGAAGGGCCCGACGGCACGTCCAGAGGCTCGCCACCGACGCGGCGCCGAGCCGGAAAGAGCCCCCAACACCCGGCCGCCACGCCTCTCGGACAGACCGCCGAGAGCAGGACGCCGCCGACGACCCCGAGAGCCGCGACGCACGCAAAGACCTCGAGGCCCACCCGCGCGAGAGCTTCAGAGGGGGAGGACCGACAGGAGGCGGCGGTGGCTTGGCTTCCCCAGCCGCCGGCCAGGCCCAGGCCCCGCTTCGCACCCCAGCCGACCGACCAGCCCTTAGAGGCCAATCCTTATCCCGAGTTACGCGATGGTTCTGATTCTGACCGGACTTCCTTACCCCCTGTGTTCCATCATGCCTAGGGCTGTTCACCTTGGAGGAAGCTTGTGCGGATTATGGTACCCTAGGCTCGCGAGATTACTACACCTTCCTCCGACCCGGTGATTTCACGCGGGCAGCGAGAGCGTCCACGGACGCCGCCGGAACCGCGAGGCGCTCCAGGGCACGCGGCCCCTATGCTCGGGCGGGCGAACCCATTCCAGGGTGCCCTGCCCTTCACAATGAAAAGAGAACCTCTTCCCGGGCCTCCCGCAGCTTCTCCGAGGTCGTTTGGCCGGTGTTTCAGACCGCCACTGACGGCCTCGCGGGCTGGGGTGTTTCGGAGGAACGCCTAATCTCCGCCTCTCCAGATTCGGGGATCTGAAACCCGACTCCCTTTCGATCGACCGGGCGGCGACGTGGAGGCCATCGCCCGGCAACTTTTAACGCGTTCGCAATCTGGCCTTAGGACCGATGACGCGATGGCAAACTGGCTGTATCACATGGACCCTTCTCCACTTCTGCGCCTCAAAGTTCTCCGTTGATATTTGCCTACTAACACCGAAGATCTGCCCCGCGGCGGGCTCACCCGGGCCCGCGCGCCTTAGCTTTCCGCTGCCGCACCGCGGGGTCTCCCATCCCTACCTCATCCGGCCGTTGTCTCACGAGCTACCGACGCTAGCGACGGCCGGGTCAACTGGTCCCGACGCCCTCCCGCGCAGTCCATTTTCCAGCGGCTAGATATTGATTCGCAGGTGAAGTCTGTTATCCACACGTCTCTTAGCTGGCTCCGACTTTCCATGAGACCACTCGTCCTGTCTGTCGTATATCAGATCCAACACAACTTTTTACATGGCGATGGTCTGTATGAGTCAGTTCGGCATCGGGGCCTTAACCCGGGTTCTCGGCCTTCACCGCGCCCGCCAGTTCTGCTTACCAAAAAAGTGGCCCACCTGGCACTCGCACCCGCCCTGCTTCCAAGCAGCGAGCAGGGCCCTTTACCATTTAAAGTTTGAGAATAGTGGAATCGTTTCGGCCCAAGCCTCTAGTCATTCGCTTTACAGGATAAAACGCGGTAATGGCGGCCAGCTATGCCTGAGAAACTTCGGAGGGAACCAAGCAGCGAAGATCACTAGATTAGGTCGATTAGTCTTTCGCCCCATGCCAGTGACGACCGATTTGCACGTCAGGACCGCTGCGGCGTCCACCAGAGTTTCTTCGTTGCAGCCAGGCCCTACGTTCACCATCTTTCGCGGTACTTGACGCGCTCAAGCTCTCCCCTAGGAACGCGCGCGCCGCGCGGGCCGGTGGCCGCGCCGAGCCCCGGGGCGCGCCGGGATATCCCACCTCGGCCCGGCCGCCCGCCGGCCCTCCACTTTCCATTGCGCCGCGGCGGTTTCCGTGGGACCTCTGACTCCGCCGCGTGCGATAAACCCTTAGGACTCCTTGGCTCCGTGTTTCAAGACGGGTCGCGTGGGTAGCCTTGACGTCGCGCTGACCCCTTGCGCCAGTGTAGTGACGGCTTCCCCCGCCCCTGAACGACGCGACGCGGTTGGAGCGCGCACTGAGAAACTGCTCCGTCCCGGTCGACAGTCCGCGGGGGCGAGGGTGGTTGCCCCGTCCCCCCCTCCCGGGTGGGAGGGAGGAAGCCGCCAGCGAGGTGTTGTCCGCATGCGCCCGCGATTAAGCTGCGAGGTCGAGAGCGCGGGAGGCGCTGTAAAAGCCTTAGTCTCCGCAACGCATTGCCACCGCCACCTCTGCCGGCGCGAATACCCTTTCAGCGCCGAGAAGTCGTGACGCCGGCGCAGCCGGCGCGGGGAATGCGCCCGACGGGGGCGGAGCCGACGTCGGGCGGGGATCAGAACCGACTAGACGTCCCGACGACCACCGAGCCGCCGTAAACCGAAGCCCGCCGGGTTGAGTCCCCCGCGGCAGGACTTGCCGGACCCCACCCGTTTTACCTCTTAACGTTCACGCCCTGTTTGAACTCTCTCTCAAAGTTCTTCTTCAAACTTTCCCTTACGTTAGCTTGTCGCCTATAACGGTTCTCTGCCAGTATTAAGCCTTAGTGGAGCTTACCACCCATCTGGGGCCTGCATTCCCACGAACCGACTCCGGAAGACTGCGCCCCGGGCGCGCCACGGGGCCGCTACCGGCCTCAACACGTCCACGGGGAGTCCTCAATCAGAACGGCTCCAGCCACCCCACGCGACAGCCGGAATAGAAAACGAATCTTCCGTACGGCCACATGTTCCGCGCTCCTGACTGGGCGGGCGGGGATCGGCGCTGGCGGCTTTTCCCCTTCGCTCGCCGGCTTAACTAAGGGAATCCTGGTTAGTGGTCTTTCCTCACGCTTTAACTTGGATATGCTTATTAAGTCAGGGGTCGTGGCTCGTCTTGACTTCTGAGGTTCGTATTCGAGATGGTCTTTGCGTGGCCCTCGACCGCCTGACGACGGGAGGGCTGCACCGGGGTCAGGTGCGACAGTCAATGTTAGGTGGTCCTTGCATCGATCGTGGCCGACGTGAACGTACGCCCCCCCCCGTTGGCCTTCCGAATAGCCCAGCACGTGTCGCGACCCTGCACG
>OLKM01006568.1:0-13925 GCA_900291075.1 Melanogrammus aeglefinus
ACCCAGTCACCTCACCTAGCACTGAGGCGGCAGACATCACAAAACTCGGCTGGTTGGGACGATTCAGATCATGAGCCTTCATTAAAGAGGCAAGCTCCTACTCAGAATTAAAGTACAGCAACGAAAACACCCAACCCTCTGTGAGGAACTGGCTGTTTGCACGATCTTGGTTAGTCTTACACTGCCTATAAGTTTAGAAGTATAGTATAGTGAGTCAAGTGCTATCAGCGAGTTGCATTCTATTGCAAAGGTGCTCCCCCTCTCCCAGGCGACTGTAAAAAGGGACTAACACCCCACAAAACTTACCCGAGGCCAGGGGTCAGTACAGCCACCTGGTCAGCGTCAGCGCTCTGGACCCAGACCGAGGGGGCAGAAGTTGGTTTCGACATTATTCTGAGCCAAGAAAGTTCAGACCTATCGTTAAGGACAGCTGATTAGTTGAAAATGATTTCAGATTGGATGAATTATGCGCAGGAGCTACTGCAGCCTGCGTCCAGGTCAAGATCATTGACGCATTCAACATACACTGTGTACACTAGGATGTACACAGTTCTGTAAACTCTAAAAACAAATTATAGCGTCCCCCTTCACCCCCTTGTGCCTCCTGCTGAGCCTCCCTGCTCCTGCCTCCTCCTGGCTCCTGCTCTTTGCTCTTCCTGCACTGGTTTCCAGATGAAGAAGAACAGAAACCAGATCTGCTGGCTGCGGAGAAAAGGTTCCCCCCGTCCCAGGTCACCCCCGGCGGGTTCATCACCTTCCAGCAGTTCTGGATTAACAAGCAGTACAGCCCGGCGGGGAATCCTGCCGCTACGGAGGAAGATGTTTGGGGGCCGGGCTTCGTCAGCACCGGGAGTGCCTCAGCAAACCACCGAAGTTCCCTAACCAGATATAACACGCGATCACCCAGGGGCTGGTGTGATCCTACCCACAAGGCACCATCACGTCTAGTCAGTGTCAAAGTCGAAGTCAATCTTTGGATACAGATACAAAAGGAAACAATTGGATCAAGTATGAAGTATATTTGACAATAATTTATTCTAAATGTGCAAAGGATAAAGCAAAAACAAAGACAGTAAACAATAAAAATGTAAATAAATTGAAATGGTGCAATATGAGGATATAGAGAGCCAAGCCCACACCCATAGAACTTGTAAAGGTTGTGGTGCTGTAGAAGACGCCGATGGTCGGACGTTGCAAGTTTAGTCACTAGGAAAAATGCCTTGGTTCCAATATGGCAGGTCGTGGTAGAGAGAGACCAATCATTCACTGTCTGCGATTAAAAGTCCAAGGCACTTGGAATTGAGGCGTCAAGGTTAATGGTTTCAATTAAACAAGTATGAGTTGCAGAACATTATTACAACGGTAGCGAACTATCCTTAGTGTACAGTGAACTTGACTGAAAATGAAAACGAAAGGGTAGTCAGCTTACGCGTCGCGTTCAGACCAAAGCGCTGAACAGCGACCAAAACATCCGCGTTGAAACGCTTCTAACACGCCGCTGATCAATGAACTGCTCATGCTTTGGATCATCGTTCATTCGCGCTGTCGGCTCGAAAAAAAAAAACGCCGCAGGGCAAAGAAACACAGTCAGTAACGTGGTAAAACCAGCCCAACGTATAAGTCCTCAGAAACTTACAGCGATCCACCTCTGCTCGCACTTTGGCCCATGCCTCCTCCTTCTGTACCGGTCCCCGGTAAAAAATACAGCTGCCGTGTCATAAAGGACCGGGGTGCCCACAAACCGCCACGATCAGGTTTCTACTCCATGTTTGTGTGCAATAGATGTGCCCGCCGTCAGGTAATGTGAACGTCGGCGAGATACTCAGCCGCTGATTGTGTCGCGGCGCAAATGCGCCTGAAAAGTTCCAATTTTTCTCCAACTTTATTCGCGCCGCTTTCAGACGGCTCCAGACGTTCATTCGCGCCGCCTGATATAAAATCGGCGTGTAAATTCGGCGCCATTTACATTCATTGCCCTATGGAGAATTGCTGCTCCAATTCGCGTCAGATAACGCTTTGGTCTGAACGCCCTTTAGGAAGCAACCGAGCAAACAGCATGGAGAGAGCTGAGAGTCATCAATACCAGAACTATAACTGTAAAAATGCAAATCTTCCTGACAAATTACATATCTATATATTTACAGAATATATACTGTATATATAATACATCAGTCTATAGGCAACTCCCGGTGCACCCCACGCAGACAGCAGACTCATCCATCCAGATTCACGTTTCTTCTCCTCTGTTCTTACAGGAGTTCGTGGACGGCTGTTGCAACTTTGAAACGGGACAGGAAGGTTTGGACGTTGGCTGTGGCATTGGTGGACGGAAATTCTCACATGGCCAAGGTAACGCGCGCCCAGTGTCGGGCCAACTCTTAGGAGATTGGCGATAGGACGCGATGAGAAACTTCTATGCAGAAAAAAAGCACACACTCTAGTTGAGTTAGTATAATGCAACCCCATTTGCAGTTTGTATACATGTTTACCTAGAGACCAGAGGCCCCGGCAGTGCTGCCAATATTTGAAAACTCTGTTAGTTGGTGGTCGACAGTTATGACCTTCAGAAATTAATAGCAGTTCTGACAAGCAGGTCATCTGGGAAAAACAAACAGTTAATAGCCCAACATCATACGGTCCAAGATTTCTAAATTTCATTATGAATGCACTCATTCGTCATTATTTATATTATTTTCAGCTAGGTTTATTGTGAAACAAAAAAGTTATTCTCCAGTTGGATATTTGTGCATTTGAGCGAGGGCTTCAACCATACACCCTTATTGCTTGCTGCATGCTATTTGCATGCTTGCTGCATGCTATTGATGCATGCTATTGCGTGCTGCATGCTTGCTGCATGCTATTTGTCACTCTTTTAGGCTCTATCATCACCATTTAGCCTCTCTTCAAAATGTTTCATTGTTGAGATTACTTCCACATACTTCAAGTCTAGTCAAAAGTATTTTGTGGATAAATATGAGAATAACTAGAGCTGAAATGAGACGTCTGGCGGTTAAGATCATTGTGTGTTTGGTGTTCAGACATTTGAGTGAGTGCCTAGGACTGGACCTGTCGGAGAACATGGGTGGAGATCGCATGGAGAGGGCGTTCGATGAGAAAGCTGCCCATGGTAAGTCATGCTATTCTCAGTGGTAAATGTAGGGTATTATTTACACTGCATACACCACATCCACCATCTATTATCATGAACAACCAGGATGTCACACTCACCTTATAGCGAATACATACAAAGACCACCATAGTAAACCAAAAAACTGGATTGGTGTCTCCTCATAGATTTTATTTCGACATTGTCAACAAGTCTATTTCAACATCATGTAATACTTCTACTTTGTCTAATCCCTAACTTGAAAATATGTGATACAATGAGTTAAACGTTGATTTATTACAGTAGTTGTATGCTCAGGGTGAAAAGTGACTCTATGATTGATTCATAGCTCTGTGGTATTGTTTAGGGTTTGGTTAACCTTAACTTCATGGTTGTTCCCTTGAGCTGTATGACTCAAGTATGAGTCTCAGACCAAAGGGCCAACAGCAAAACCACAAGTCAGCTGTGGACGTCAATATACAACCCAGTCTCACGAAAATACGTGACACTGTCACGTATTTTAATCTATTCATTTGTGATCTGGGACACGTAATTTCAGTTTTTTCGTGCGAAAAAACACAAATTTCAAACTCAATTTAAAAAGAAGAGATGAAGCAGCTACCTTTTTCCCGTCGTGGTTTGCTTACAGAGCAGCGCACCTGCATTAAATATATCCGTGAATTGTCACAATTTCTCAGAATTAAAGGTAAAAGTAGAAATGGGTGGCCAAAAGCTGTCATATTGTTCAAAATTTGTGCTTTTGGCACGAAAAAATTGAAATGAAGTGCCCCAGATCACGAATCAATAGTTTAAATGACGTGACAGTTGGCCTATTTCCGTGAGACTGGGTTGCAATATACAACTTCAACTGAATAAGACTAGTAGGTTCAGACTACGCCGGTTATATGTTCTAGAAGTAACATTATCTCTGTCTCACGCTATCACCATATCAACCATTTTCACATTTACATTTAGGGTCTTTTTGCTGACGCTTTTATCCAAAGCGACTTACAACCATTCTTAGAAACATCACACACTAGTGTCGACTCGTTTGTTCGCGAACCGGTTCGAATGAACGAGTCTTTAGGACGAACGAACCGAACCGGTTTGTTTCTCGTTCACCATTCAATTCACCAGAAACTGACTCAGCTGAGAACCGTGCAATGGCGTGCATTCCATGATGTGATTTACCGCTACCGGAAACCAGGCTGAACGAACAAACGATTCGCGAACGACTCCTCCCAGTTCAGTCGAGTTTCCGGTAGCACTGAGTCTGGCTGACTCAGCTGAGAACCGTGCAATGGTTCTTGCATTCCATGATGCGATTGAGGTAGTGGTAAATCGCATCATGGAATGCAAGAACCATTGCACGGTTCTCAGCTGGGTCGGTCAGACTCAGTGCTACCGGAAACTCGACTGAACGAACGAACGAACGATTCGCGAACGACTCCTCTTGGCGAACTGAATCACGCGAACTGGGTCACGGACACGAATCATTAAATCCACCACTGTCAGCCAGGGTGAGGTGTTTGGCTCTGGGACACCTCGACACGCTAGGAGGAGCCAGGGATCGGACGAGCAACCTTCCGGTTACCAGTCAACCCGCTCTACCTCCTGAGCTACTAGCGCCCAACCCTCTCCTCCCTAAACCCGGATGACCCCTCACTAACCCCTGCTGACCCCTCCCCTCCAGGTAACCTTTGAGGTGGCCGACGCTACCAAGCGCTCCTTTGAGGAGGGCTCCTTCGACGTCATCTACAGCCGGGACACCATCCTCCACATCGACGACAAGCTGGCGCTCTTCAAGCGCTTCCACGTGAGTCCCGGGCCCGACCCCCCCCCGCTCTCTGAAGGAGTCTGAAACCTTCTGCTGTCGGCCGAGCAGGGGCTACCTCGGGGGCTGCTCCTTAATCGTCCTCAGACCATAGCGAATGGGTTCCCTGATCGTCCTCAGACTATAGCCAATGGGCTCCCTGATCGTCCTCAGACCATAGCGAATCAGACTATAGCCAATGGGCTCCCTGATCGTCCTCAGACCATAGCCAATGGGCTCCCTGATCGTCCTCAGACCATAGCCAATGGGTTCCCTGATCGTCCTCAGACCATAGCCAATGGGTTCCCTGATGGTCCTCAGACCATAGCCAATGGGTTCCCTGATCGTCCTCAGACCATAGCCAATGGTTTCCCTGATCGTCCTCAGACCATAGCCAATGGGTTCCGCGATGGTTGCTCTCCACGCCAACTGTTTCAGGGTGTCCGCGCATCCTTAAAAAGTCTTAAAAAGTCTTAAATTCATGTTTCTAAATTTAAGGCCTTAAAAGGTCTTAAATTCATTACAAATGTCATATGCTGGTCTTAAATACTGTAACTCAAGGTCTTAAATTTGTCGGGGCAGGACTTTATATTTTTTTATTTTTCTCGTGGGAGTCTTCAGGAAGGACATGTAGAGAGACTTCTTTCTTGCTAGCTGCATATATAAACGATCATCTGCGTGCTTGCTAGCTAGTCTGCGACAATGGGTAGGTGCTAATTCAAGAACAGTTGGCTGGAAGACGTCCGTTTCCGAAGTTTGCTCGCGTCTGTTGCCAACCCCCACCATCGCGTGTTTTAGGTCTTAAATTTCATTCAAGGTGGTATTAAAAAGGTCTTAAAAAGTCTTAAATTTGACTTGCTGAAATCTGCAGATACCCTGTGTTTACCCAACTAATGCCCGCTCAAACGTGGTTGGTCAAAGATTCCAATGCCACAAACCAGAGCGCTTCTGATACTAAAATCCTTTGGTACAGATCTGCCTTCATGTGCAGACATCTGTTTATGGAGATTAGATAACAATCCACCTGCCCTTAACCTTTAGCGCAAGCAGTTGTTAATTTTACCAAGTTTTCCGTTAGTGTCCCCAATGCGCCAACAAGCTGCGTGCATTCAAATGTCCTTCCCCGAGCCTCTGCACCCAATCAACGCCCACCATTCGTACCCTCCTGATTCCTCGTTGTCCAGTCGTGGCTGAGCCCGGAGGCCAGCTGCTGATCAAGCGACTAACTGCTGCGGGAGAGAAGCCATGGACCCCCCACCTTCCAGGACTTACGTCCAGCAGAGGGGCTACGTCCTCTTACACCCCCCAGGCAGTACGGCCAGGTAGACCCCCGGCTGGACGTACAGCTGTCCATTGCTCTGTGGTACCAGGGGGAAACAGTTTCTGCTGCAACAATAGCTTTGCTCAAAAACGTTGAGACAATATATACATAAGTAAATATAAATAATATTGAACACATATTAACGCGAAAGCTATAGCAATATAAATATAATCCTAAATGTGCATATGTTAATTATATTTTATTGGTAAATAAATAAATGGTTCATTTGAAATTGCATCTTCACACAACACGTACAATGTTATATATAAATCTGACTTTATAATATTCTCCAACCAACGGTCCAATAATCCCAGAATGGTGTTTCCACATTGGACTGCAGTCTAACTGTGTGACTGTGTGTCCATCCTGCTCCGCAGTTCATTGAGGAGGCTGGTTTCTGCAGCGTGGCGCGCGGAGGATAGGACTGCCCAGTTCATATACAAAGTCATCCAGACAGAGCTGGAGAGAGAGCGGTGGCCATCCATCAAAGAGGAGTACATCGCGGTAGGTCACACCTACCAGAGGGAGGGCACACACACGCACGCACGCACGCACACACACACACACATACAGTGAGAGAGACACACATCACATTATAACACAATACTGCATAAATGGATGGATGGATAATTGAATCGATGGATGATTCAATTCAATTCTATATACTCGTAATTGTCCAACGTGGACTCTGGCTCGTGCTGCAGTTGAAATACATCAGTGATCGAGGATGAATCAATGGCTGGATGAGGGCTAGATGAGGATTTGAACAGACGGTGCTCTGTGCCTGCGGGTCCTGCCCTCTCCTGTGCAGGAGGTCTCGGAGGAGGACTACCTCGAGGTGGTCAGCGGCTGGAGGGACAAACTGAAGCGCTGCAACGTGGGCGACCAGCGCTGGGGTCTCTTCTACGCGACCAAATCCTGAGTCAGAGGCCGGAGGTGGAAGGGAAGTGAACGAGGAGAAGAGATGGGACACTTTGAGGCTGTACACCCGGTGTCAGGGGATGTGTGACGTGCCCTGGCCCATGTCCAGCAGCTCAGTCAACCATTCTGATACAGTATGCCGTTGTTTGTTCAACTCTGGATTACAGGGACGGCGGTCAGGACGACCTCCAATTACGTTTTCTGGGTCCTTCAGTTCATAGGAAGGTTAAAAAAAAAAAAAAAAAAAACTCAGGATGTTTAAATTCAGACAAAACTTTATTGTTATTACGTCAGACATGATAAATAATTTTCAGAATAAATTATTTTAAACTGATGCACGAATGTATTTCTTTGTGTATTTTATTTATTGTGCTGAATCAGATGGTGGTTTTAACTTTGGGTTAATTTTATTTGAACGCTTATGTTCCCAACAGCAGGTCTTGTTTAAAGGAATGGACTCACACCCTGGGGAGGTTCTGGGTCAAAAGGCCACCGTCTACGTAGAGAGTACGCTCAATGTGTCGCATGGCAATGATTACAACATATCATAGTTTTTCACTTACATTTACATTTAGGGCGTTTATCCAAAGCGACTCACATACACACATTCACACACCGACGGCAGAGTCAACCATGCAAGCCGACAGCCAGCTCGTCAGGAGCAGTCAGGGTGAAGTGTCTTGCCCAGAGACACCTCGACACTCAGTATCAGGAGCCGAGGATTGAACTAGCAACCTTCCGGTTAAAAGCCAACAAGCCAACCCGCTCTACCTCCTGAGCGTACACACTTTTTATCTATCATAAGAGGTATTTTATTTCACACGTGTATGGCAATTTACCGCACCAAATAAAGTCCACACCCAATAAACAGCCCAAAGGGGAGCTAGGGACACATGTATTATAATTGAAAACGTAATATTTATTTAATGTATCCTGTATTATGTTGTTTTTCATATCTCTCTTTGTCTCTGTAGCATTATTTGCACTTTGCTTTTCGGTTGTGCTTGTTGGTGTTTTAGCAGCAGACTCTCCATGATTTGGTATTATTTTATTTATTGTCAGTCTAAACATGATTAACCATTATACTCCTTCACCTGCCTTTTGCTTGGAAAAAACTCTTTTACTAGTATACTAGTAAAAGACTTCTCTTTGCTCAGTGTTTACTTAAATCTCTGTGTGGCTTCACTTCAGTCAAAGTCCAGAGTTGTGAAGGTGTTCATAACTCTAGGGATTCAACGCCCCTATTGTCAGTTCAAATGGGGAGCAAAGGATATGGTGTAGTCTCTACAAAATGTTACAAATATAACCTTCTCTATCTGGAATTCTATATCAATACTTTAGTTGAAGTTTATTTTAGTATATTTTTAGATAGTCTACTTTGGTGCCTTTTCCCAACTTACCATTTTCCATATTCATCGTTTTAAAGTTTGATAAATGTATCTAATAATAATGAAATGATAAATTAATAATATTAATTATTAATAATAATTGTGTAATGATTAGTGGCATTTTAGTGGCATTAGTATTAAGTATTATTCATATCATTACTTAATAAGTAGGCGATATACAATCTAGATCTGACGAAAATATATTTTATTATCAAGATACAGTATATTCTACTAATGTTTCAATTGCCAGTCATCGTGTTATTTTGAACGGTGAATGGATTCTATGAAGCGAAATGTTTGTAACCTGAACCCTTTCTAAACCGAGTTTATGGGAAAGGCCTGCAGTATCATCAAAATCCACAAGGGGGAATAAAAGCTTGCTTTGCCATCCCCAAACGACTTCTTTATTGTCAATCATTTGTGTTTGTCTATCCATCTATCTATCTATTGATCTGTCTGTCTGTCTGTCTGTCTGTCTGTCTGTCTGTCTGTCTGTCTGTCTGTCTGTCTGTCTGTCTTGCTGTCTATCATCTTCCATGGTTATTATGTCTCGCTGTGTTATGGGGGTCGAGCTGATAATTATAATTTCGGTTTATAAAAAAAGGGAAACGCTCAGTTGTCGCGACTTCGGGGTTCCTGTTTAGGATGTCACAACGTGTGTGTGTGTGTGTGTGTGTGTGTGTGGTTGTTGTGTTGGTGTGTGTGTGTTGTGTGTGTGTGTGTGTGTGTGTGTGTGTGTGTGTGTGTGTGTGTGTGTGTGTGTGTGTGTGTACGTGCGCGCCTGCGTGGGGCAATTGCGTCGATGGGACGTCGAAATACATGATAGATGGTCTGGCTGGTTTTACACACGCGTGCACTAACGGCGCGCGCCCACGCCGTCCTTTTAAATATCGGTGCGCGAGAGAGCAGCAGCCCATAGACCACCTGTGTGAGCTGTTATCGCGATGAGAGCTCTGCTGCTGCTGGGGCTGCCGCTGCTTTGCGCGCTGGGGCCACCGCTGGTCTGCGCGCTGGCGTCTGCACCGCGTACTCCGCCTACACCGCCTCCGCCGACCACGCGGCACTTCTACATCGCGGCCGTGGAGATCGGCTGGGACTACGTGTTCACGGACGGCACCGAATCCGCGTCTGAACAAAGGTAAAGTTGTTTAAATGTTGCTCTGTATTGGCGTGTTAATTAGACCTATTATTATCATCAGACTTTTGATTATTGTCCATAAAAAGATAATGTAATTACGGACATTTGAGTGTTGATTTTTATCAATGATTTTTCTTCCGGGCTGATTTATTTATGTATTATTTTATTGTATTTTGTGTTTCATTAATTAAGGTCCAAGGATGTTCCTCCAGAAATACATCAAGGCGTCTGTACCGGGAGTACACTGACTCGAAGTACTCCACTCCCACACCCGACCAGCATGGGCAGGTAGGCCTATGTGTTCTAACATAATTCAGTATGTTTTAGTTATTAAATCAAAATAAACTCGTTGTAATGTAAATGTTAAAATGTATTTATAATCATAACGTTATAATATTAGCTCTATTAATTCTTAACAAAAGCACTTTTGCAAAATTGTATTTTTGTTTCCATGATCAACTCTATCGCCACAGTAGATGTTTTCTGGTTTACAAGGTCATTCTATCGACCATCACGGGCACCGAAGCCCCTCGCTCATTAATTGGTTAACTGGCGTGTTGTCCTTCAGGATTACAGGGGCCAGTGATCCGCGCCCGGGCTGGAGACAGGCTGGTGGTGCACTTCAAGAACCTGGCGTCCCAGTCGTTCAGCATCAGCCCCGTGGGCATCACCTACTGGAAGCAGTCCGAGGGTGAGCCTGTTGTGTGTGCGGTCCTGCTGTGAGTCCAGTGGGATGAGAGCGTTGAGACTAAGCACTCCTCGAGCTGTCGTGTATGAGGCGCTACATGAACGACGGTGAGCCGGGGAGACGTGGTTAAACCGCAGGCTGCCGTGCTTTGATATGCTTGGTGTGGGGGGGGTGGGGGGGAAGGTTTTTAACAGAGAGCTATAGGTTGTTTTGTTAGTAATTTTTACCCTGAATCAGCATTGTATAAACTATGTGCGTACAAGTTTTAGGAATATAAATCAAATTCTGTTGTTGTCAAATGTCAGGGAAATTTAAGCAGTGTTGGTGGCTGTAGAATTTGGAATATGGCCTTAGACTTGTCGTTTTACGATACATTCCAGCCATATATGTGTTCATGTGTTCATCGTTCATTCAGTCAAAATATTTAAGGCAAGTATTTCCTTCTGAAAGCTATCCTCAAAATTAGTAGGCCTTACAGGCCCGAAAATAATAATTGAGGTATTATAGCCTATTGTTTCTTGATCAGACTCCATCAACCCTCCCGTGACCGTCTGCATTTTTAAACGGATCAAATCCACGTCCGTCCCACCAATCAGATCTGCTGATCAGCTGAGCTCCTTAATGTTGAGTCGTTAATACAGGTCCGTCGATTACAGTAAACTGGAAGACTTCCTACCAATGACATGATCTCACAATAGGAAATCCTAGTGTGCGCGTGGGTGTGGGTGTTGGTGTGGGTGTATATGAGTTGGATGACAAATTTGTTTCCGGTGCTAATACCATTTGCATCACGAATGTTTGGCAATAGCAGGGATTCCAACTCTGGTAGACAGCTGCTGTTTTTCCTGTATTCACCGCGACTGTGGTAGAAGTTAGAGCTCGCTTATATATATTTAAAAATGTCTATCTCTCTGTCTGTCTGTCTGTCTCCTGCCTGTCTGTCTGTGTCTATGCTATATCCATCTGTCTGTCTGTCCATCTGTCTGCCTCTTTCTCTTTGTCTGTCGTCGTCTGTCTGTCGTTTCTGTCTGTCTGTCTGTCTGTCTGTCTGTGGTCTGTCTGTCTGTCTGCTCTGTCTGTCTGGTCGTCTTTTCTGTGTGTCGTGTCCCTCCGCTCCTCCCCTCGTCTGTAGGGGCGGGGTATGAGACTCGACGGGGGCCAGGAGGAAGCAGGACGACGCGGTGTCCCGCCGGGGCGACTCCTGACGAGTACGTGTGGGACCATCAGCGCCAAGCGCACGGCGACCAGCAGTGGACCCCCGAGTGCCTGACCTACTCCTACTCCTCCCAGGTGGGACACGGTGCCGCGACGCTCAACTCCGGGCTAGTGGGGCGCCCTGCTCATCTGCAAGTCCAGGTGAGTAGTAGCGCGTGGAACCACGGGACATTCACAGTATCATGGTGTACGACGACGGATTTAAAGGAGTCTCAAACCAATGATGTACGTGTGTGTTCCTCGTGTGTGTGCGTGTGTGTGTCGTGTGTGGTGTGGTGTGTGGCTGTGTGTTGTGCTGTGTGTGTGTGTGTGTGTGTGTGTGTGTGTGTGTGTGTGTGTCGTGTGTGCCGTGTCGTGTACGTGTCATATCTCGTGTGTGTGGTGGGGAGTATCTTGGGGGGTGTGTGTTGAGTTCTCTGTGTGTGGTGTGTGTGTGTGTGTGGTGGTCGTCTGTGTGCATGTATGTGGTGTGTCTGTGTGTGTGTGGTTTCTGTGGTGCTGTGTGTGTGTGTGTTGCGCGGTGCGTGAGTGGTCGTGTGTGTGCCGATTGGGTGTGTGCGTGTGTGTCTGGTGGAGTGTGAGCTGTGTGTGTGTGTGTTGTCGTACGTGAGTGTGTGGTGTGTGTGTGTCTGTGCGTGTGCGTGCATGTTGTGCTGTGTGCGTGCGTGTCGTGTCCGTGGCGTGCCCTGCCCTGTAGGTGCGTATCGGTAGAGGACGGCCCTGCGGAGGAGCCCTGAGTTTGTGTGCTGTTCGCTGTGTTCGACGGAGACCAGAGGACTGGTACGGAGAGGTGGCGCGCGGAGGACCAGGAGAGAGGTACAGGAAGAGGTAGCGGCCGGAAGGACGTACCACACCATCAACCGGGGTACATCAACGCCACCCTGCCGCCCGGTACGCCTCCGTCGGGTCTGAGGGCAGGCCGAGAGCCGCTGGTGGTTCAAGGAACAGGGCGTGTGTGTCCCTGTATGGACCCCACCGAGATTAACTCCTGTGTGTGTATGTGTGTGTGTGTGTGTCGTTCTGCTGTGTGCGGTCTGTGTTGTGTGTGGCTGTGTGTTGTCTTTGTGTGGTGTGTGCGTCTATGTTGTGTGCGTACACGTGTGTGTGTTTGTGTGTTTACACGTGTGTGTGCCGTCGTCCCGTCGTTGTGTGTGTGTGTACGTAAATGTGTGGTGTAGGCCTGACAAATGTGTCTGAGATCCAAAGAAGCGTGTGTTTTGGCACCGGATCGGCGGCCGTGGGAACCGCTCCAAGAGATCACTCCCACTCCGTTCCAGGCCACAAGCCTCCAAGGTGACCCTCCACGGACCTCCCTGAGTCTAGATGAACGCGGCATGAACACTCCCTAATGTTCATAATCGTGCGTAATAACGCTGGGTGCGAAACTCAAAAAGATGGTTCAACCCATCCCTGTACTGTAGGTGATGTCCTCAAAGGGAAGCTGTACATGGAAGATGACCCCAATGACCCCTTGTTACCACGGCCGAGATGAGGCCCGCTCCAAACAGCGCCCGCTTTCTCTCATCAGCTTGCCGGCACTCACACCGCCAACAAAGACGGTGAGACTACACCCCCCACCCCCACCACCACAACACACAGGACTATTCAAGGGTGGTTCAGCAGAAACCGTGGGAAAGGAAGTTCTTGTGTTGTTTCTGTTGTTTCGACCTATCTAACACCGACCAATCCTAGAGGGCACGGTTCCATGCTGACCCCCGGGCCGTCACCTATGACCCGTCGTTATTTTTCAGAAGGCTGACCTAAAAATACTGCAAGAAACCAATGATGTCCACGCAATCCAACGACACGAACCAAATACCAGTTGATAATTAATAGCATTATTAATAATTCAATAAATCAATTAAGACCAGGGAAAATCCGCAACTTTCCCATTCCACGTCCCAATCCCTCGGTCCTCTGTTGTTCATATTTAACCCAACATTTTGCACAGAAAGGAAACCATTTTATATACCTTGGTCTCATGGCACATTAAATGGGCTCTATGGCAGTGTACTATTATGCTATTAAAACTAGAAAGTTCAAACGGTGTGTAGGCTTATACATTTAGAGTTGTGGTCGGGGAGCAACAGAGAAGCAGCAGAAGACGGCGAGTGTTCCCTTAAGATAACCAACCTCTCTGCCCATGAGAAGCTTTAGCACTTCACACACCTGAGCATTGGCCAGGTGTCGTGAAGGTGCTGTCCCCTTTCAATAACAGCGATGGATGATTGTGGCATGTCAAACAGTCAACGTTCAAAACTTTTTCATTACAAAACATAAACCATCTTAGATATTTATCCAAAGCGTACTTACAATAAGTGCATTTCATTCTTCA
>OLKM01006569.1:0-13925 GCA_900291075.1 Melanogrammus aeglefinus
AGAGAGAGAGAGGGAGAAGAGAGAGAGAGAGAGAAGAGGAGACGAGAAGAGAGGAGAGAGAGAGAGAGGAGAGAGAAGGGAGAGAGGAGAGAGGAGAGAGAGGAGGGGGAAGAGAGGAGAGGAGAGGAGAGGAGAGAGAGGGGAGGGGAGAGAACGAGAGGGGGTACGAGGGGTAGGGGAGACGAGAGAGAGAGATGAGAGAGCGGGGGGAGAGAGGAGGGAGAGAGAGGGGAGAGAGAGAGAGAGAGAGAGGGGGGGGGAGAGAGGGAGAGAGAGAGAGGGGGAGAGAGAGAGAGAGAGAGAGAGAGAGAGAGAGAGAGAGAGAGAGAGAGAGAGAGAGAGAGAGAGAGAGAGAGAGAGAGAGAGAGAGAGAGAGAGGCCCCAGACTCTCAAGAGGGCTACAGCTCAGCCCTTCTGAATCATTTGTTTGTTATTACTTAATGACTCCTGAAGTCCAAGAGCACATTTTAGGTGATGAGAATTGTGACCTTCACTTCCCAGTTGACTCTGTGCGCCGCGGAGCTCATTAGCGCTCTCTCTAATCCCATTGGACAATAGCCGGGCAGAGAGAGACAAACAACCAGTCTCTCTCCGTCTCCCTCCCTCCCTCTTTGTCTCTTGTGTGGTGGTGGGAACAGGTGTAGGTGTGGGCGTAAAACCCTGACAGCCCGTGGTCCTCCGCGCTCTTCTTCTGTCTCTAATTGGAGTGTTTGCCAGGAGGCTGGCGGCGTCTCGCTGGCCGCTGCTGCAGCAGTTGGCGTTTAGGAGGCAGCTTTTATGTTGTTTTCAGCTGATTGCTGCTATTTATTGTGTTTTCATCTTCATCGTCAATGCGGTTGAATTTGCATGCCTGGTGTGTGCCAACTGTCTGTGTGCACAAAACACACACACACACACAAAACTACACAACTTGGAGCCCAAACGGAGGTGCTTTTGAATTAGCTCACAATCTGTGCCCTGAGCTGGAAGTGTGGAAATAGAGTTACAAATGAGATGGGATCATCTCACAAACAATGGACAGCTTCTCACTTTCTCAAACTTAGTCCAAGATATGCAAAACGTATTCCATAATATTTGCTCCACTTCCTGTTGAATATGATCTTTTACAAATACATGTATTTAAATGTATTGAAATCAGAATAAATACTTATTTATTCCGATTTTACTTTATTGGTTTGTTGTATCTCTGATGGCGTCTACATTTTTGGCACCAATCGGTGGATGGAATATTTTCAGGAGAGGAGAGGTTGTGTGGTGGAGGAGAGGGGTGTGTGGTGGAGGAGGGGTGTGCTGGGGGCGAGGGAAGGAGGCATTAGACTCATGTCGCTGGAGATCTCAATTTCCCCCTCAATCAGCGCAACACCTGGCTTGGACCTAATGAGTCCATATACCTCATCTTATACCTCGCCCAGTCTCTCTCTCTCTCTCTCTCTCTCTCTCTCTCTCTCTCTCTCTCTCTCTCTCTCTCTCTCTCTCTCTCTCTCTCTCTCTCTCTCTCTCTCTCTCTCTCTCTCTCTCTCTCTCTCTCTCTCTCTGCGTGTCTCTCAGCCTGGAGATGAAAAAGAGGCAGGCCTCAGTGAGAGGCCCTACATGACCTCCCACAATGCATCTTGTTTGGAGTCACACCAGGGGCCGCTGCCATAGCTTGGGTGGTGTGTGTGTGTGTGTGTGTGTGTGTGTGTGTGTGTGTGTGTGTGTGTGTGTGTGTGTGTGTGTGTGTCTCAGGATAGGTGGCAGTGTGGGTGAGGGAGGGTGAATTAAGTCTGCATGTGGGACTGCCTGTTTAAAAGTGTGTGCATTTGTGGCAAATAAATTGAGGAACGAAGCCTGTTTGTGTGTGTGTGTGTGCATACGAGTGTGTTTGTGGCAGGTTTTAATTTTGTGTGTGTGCATAATTTGTCTGTGGTTCCATGTGTGCATGTTTGTGTGCACAGGTTTGAGTTTGTATGTGTGTAGGGGTCTAAGAATGTGTTTGTGGGTGTATGTGTAGTGGGCTGTGTGTGTGTGTGTGTGTTTGGCTGTGCATGTGTGTGTGTGTTTATTTGGCTGGGTGCGTGTGTGTTTGAAGGAAACCTGGTCTTGCGTGCATGAGTGATGTGTGTGTAGTGTGTGGTGTGTGTGTGTGTGTGTGTGTGTGTGTGTGTGTGTGTGTGTGTGTGTGTTTGAAGGAAACCTGGTCTTGCCGTTCATGACCTATAGTGTGCTAATTACATTTCATCCAAAAACTGCAAGCAGATCAACATCCACCATGCCTCCCCTTTCTTGAGTTATACAAAATCAGGATGCTTTGTTTAACCTTAATTAAGCATTTCATTCTAAACAAACTGAAAATGAAACAAAACAACAACAAGGTCTCCATAGTATTCAGAAACCACTCGGCCACCAGGGATGGTTTGATTTATTCTGTTTACAGAACCCTGGTCTGCCTCAGGTGATAACACGTTCAGTAAATATGAACATGAATATGCATTGTTACTTATTGGAATATATGCTCCGGACTCTTTGATGGAGCATTTGTTCTGTTTTCAGCCTTATTCCCGTGGATGAATTGAACTTTTCCGGTCTCTGTTTAAAAGTGATGACTGTGCTTTGTTTGGAAGCATATCTAGTCGTTCAACACTTGATGCTGGAGAGCAGCTGAATGCGGACTGGCTGGACCTCGTAACATCCCATAATGTCCCTGCATAGTGATCAAACAATGAAATTTAATCAGCGGCCTGCAGTCTACTGCCCATAAAAATGTGTTCTCTAATATAAAGTTCATTTCTATGAATATTAAAGCAGCATATCATCTGTTGAATATTTCATCTGATCTCAACCTTTAATAATGCAAAATGAGGAATATAACCTCCCCCCCCCCCCCCCCCCCCCTCCCCCCCCTCTCTCTCTCTCTCTCTCTCTCTCTCTCTCTCTCTCTCTCTCTCTCTCTCTCTCTCTCTCTCTCTCTCTCTCTCTCTCTCTCTCGCTTCTGTTTGACCACAGATTTCCTTCTGTCTATTGTATATATTTTGCATTAATGTATGAGCCAGAGCACATAATGCATCGCTAAGAAATTTGACACGGCTGGAATGGATCTCTGTGATTGGCCCTCTAGTGCCTCAGCAAAAGGGACTAAGTGGGACTTTATTGGCTGCAGCTTTTAACACATGCTGGGGGGGGGGGGGGGGGGTGGATAGTAAAGAAACAACAAATAAATAGTTGATTCAGGGAAAAGGAGCAGAGAGAGAGGGGGGGGGGGGGAGTGAATAGAGTCGACAGTGTGGATACGAATAGACTGTGAAGATCGAACACTTCAATGCTCACTTCAGCATCATCAGCAATGATGTCATTTTGTAGAGATGGGAGCCAATCTTGAACCTGTGCATCCCCCCCCCACACACCACACACACATCTCCCCCTCTTCTTTAATTTGTGTTTTAATTGTATTATCTCCATAATTTCTGTTATTAGCGCCTCTCTCCCCCCCCGTTCTCTAATGTCTCCGTACAGCGCAGTCATCAAGGTGATAATTGCATTGCCCGCCCCAGTAAGAGACGTCCTTAATTATTTCAGCATTAGACAGTAGTTAGGCAGACGATTAACGCTTGACTTCACAGTTATATGCTTTGTTTGATTGCCTTCTCTCAGCGGGGGGATGCAATGAGTTTCTCCTTTTTTCTTTTTTTTTCCCCACAAGCGGAGAACAGTTCCCTAACAAAGAGGAGCCGTGCGGTGATCCCAGTATGGACATGCGGCATTCCCAGCATGGATTACATCCCGCTGTTGGTGGCTTTTAAATCCCCAACCAGCCCAAAGTGGGCCCGGTGGTCCGCATGGCAGTGGGCCTGCAAGCCTGCACTGTTTACAGGCTGTCAGACGGAGAATGGCACAACAGAGCACCTTGTTGCCTGCTTCACCGATTCTCCCCTTGAAGTAGCGGTCGCTACGCGGTCAGAAGCATACGGTGGCACCTTGATGCAAACACGTGTTCCCCTCCTTCCAGCAGACCCTCCTCCTCCTCCCCCGAGCCTCAAAGGTTCTCTCTCTTTCTGTTCTTTACAGTGCCGTTGACTTTCGACATGTTGATGACTCCACGATGTCGAATCCCGGGGAACAGGACACGGTATATTGTGTAGGCTTTCCTTTTTGAATTGGAGTCAGGTCTAATTAGTGCGTGTACACCTGGCCCCGGCCCCACTGGGTTTTAATGTGTTGGCCGCGGCATCAAAGCTCCCTGGTTCTGAGGGCATTCTGTTGGCAGCCGATGCTATTGGCTGCAAGTTAAATAGGATTAGAATGTTGCATGTAAAAAAAGAAAGAAGAAGGAACGGGGCTGCTGCCCTTGATCTCCACGTAACAGGATATTATAAGTATTTCTCAATGTCAAAACTTTGCACACTGTAAGAAAATTGAAAGCATATTGGTTCACGTTTTGCCCCTTTTTTTTTCCTGGAAAAAAACAAACGGAATTCATGGAAACAATTAATTCATGTTCCTCCACTTTTCTCTACCCTTGCACGGTCCCTTTTCAGTTTGCTTCAATTTGGGGTCATAGGTCATGGAGAGATAAGGCATCCTTCACATGATGTGCTTTTGCACATTCGAGAAGAGTCTCAAACATCCTAAAACCAGCAACTCTCAGCCGCTTTGATGAGAGGCGGATGGCTCGCCTGCCAAAGGCATAATACGGGCCAAATTGGGCTGGTATTGTTCGTAAGCTCACCAGATGTGGATTTCCATAAAGTCCTTTTCCCTGACACCTGATGGTATGGGAAGAAGCCAGCGTTCACATGAGGATACAATCAATAGGCTTGGCTCACAGATGGGCCTTTTCATTGTTAACTAACTGCCAATTTATTACCTATTCAGTTCTTATTTATTGTGCCATAAATGCCAATCTGGGCAGCTCTTATGTGACTGTCATATTGATCAGGACGGTTGACACCAACTGTGCACTACTGCATACAGTTGGAGTACACAATTATTCCTTAAACAAAAACATAAATGTGTTTAAATGAGCTACAAGGAACCTTTCTGTTTGGTAAACTGCATCTGTTCATTCCTTTTAGAATGGATGTGTTTGATCTGTCTTTCGCTCAGAGATGAATTAGTTAGTTCCGTTATTAAGCCGCACAGATTTACATTTTACACACTTTTAATCCGATTAATAGTGACACACAATGAGATTTAAAACACACACACGCACACACAGCACATCCACCAAACGACACAAACTAGTTCCAACCCTTGGAAGTATACAAAGGGCTCTGTAAATAACTATTGTCACAGTGTCTTAATGTTCTCTTACACATCACTCACACCTGCTCATGGGCAAGACACACACACACACACACACACACACACACACACACACACACACACACACACACACACACACACACACACACACACACACACACACACACACACACACACTCACACACACACACACACCTACACACACACACACACACACACACACACACACACACACACACACACACACACACACACACACACACACACACACACACACACACACACCTACACACCTAAACACACACACACACACACACACACACACACACACACACACACACACACACACACACCTACACACCTAAACACACACACACACACACACACACACACACACACACACACACACACACACACACACACACACACACACACACACACACACACACACACACGACAACACACACGTGCACACCAGTCACTGCCCATGCAGCAAGACATGCATCACGACCGTTGCGGACATCAAAGATCACATTACTGCTCCCAGTATGAGACACATTGATAACGCCGATGTCAGTAGGAATCCAATCAAAACCTAAATTGTGCCCCCACTAAAATGGCCGCCTTGATTAGTTCTCCAATAAAATCCATTTCCTGGCCTGCTGCCTGTTTTGGTGTTTATTTCCCCTGTGGTGAGCTGTGGCCCCCCTGCTAGGCCCCTCCCAACCCCCCCCCCCCACCCCACCCCCCCCCCCCCGCCCCCCCGTAGTTGGACGCCTGTCTGGAGAGCTTTAAAGGAGCCTTACGGCCGTGTGGACCCCCCAACCCACCCTGACCCAGAGAGCCGGCCTGTTTGGGGAATTTGTGTCGGCCCTAGGTTCTGTTTCTTAATCAACGGCCAGCATTCTGTAGCCAATAAACCAAAAGGTAAAACTGCTCTACTTTGTGCTTAGCATTGTGCTGGAGTGGGGAGGTGTGAGGAACAAATAGGAAGAATCAAAGATTGTATCACAGATTTTAACCAAGACATCTTTTCCATAGTCAACAGTGAGCTCATGATGGTTTATCAACACAGTCAGAGAGGTGTGGTGTGGTTGAGTCCTCAGTTAGTGTGTGGGGCTTGGTGCAGTAACGACACTCCACAGCTCTTTGTTAAATCAATGTGTGACTCATGCTCATCATTTACCTTTCTGCCTTGCAGCGTTTTCTTTTCATCCACCTTTTCTGTAACCCTTGGTTAAGAAGATGTTCAGAGATTAAATCATTCAGATTAATTCAAACCAAGAGCGAGGTTTGAGTCATCCGCCAATTTGCCAACCTTACCCACGTAGAAATGAACTGGAGAATTTAATATTAATTTTACCTGCAGCGTTTACTTCTTAACAAATAAATTTGTGTAATTTGCTTTTCTCCTATTTGTTTTAATTGTTTTAAGGTCATTATTATCACAATTATCATTATTTTACGTTATTGTCTTTGAAAATGAGACAACCTTTCCCAGTGAATATCAATGGTGATGTTATTCTAATGAATCACTACTTCTGTCTCTATCTAGCCAAACACACTCCCCTCCTGACCTTGCTCTCTTTACTCTAGCGCCTGCAGAGGGCAGGTTAAACGCCACTAATCCGCTATCCGCACCAGACATGTGATTTATCATTGGACGTGACAATAGGCCGGTTGTTTACCAATGGATCCGCCCCCATAAGATATACATCCAATTGACTCGTCCCGATTCAATCCCTGGCCGTTCACGAGTACGACGACTTGACATTTTGACATCTGCGTGTAATTGTCTGTCACGCATATAAAGTTTTCTAAAATGGAAATAGACCATCCTAGGATGTTTTACAGCAGAATTACCTAATTTAGTGTATTGACATTATTGAGCCCCTCCACAGGCGGGGAAAGGGATTGTGGTGACCTCAGCCCGTAAACATATTGGATAGGATCAATACAGGAGTCAGAGTTCACACGGCTCCCCGGTCGGCTTGATTGCACAACCAACTCCATTAAAAGTTTCCATGGCGCACAAGTCAAACATTATTTGTGATTGTCAGAAAGTGTGAAAGACACTCTGACGCTGAGGGACTTTGTCAGGATTAATTGCGGGTTCACCTGCTGAGCCAATAAGGGGCTCCTGTGTTCAGCGTCGTGTTGAAGGCATGCGAGCTCTGGGAGATTAAAGAGAGAGAGAGAGAGAGAGAGAGAGAGAGAGAGAGAGAGAGAGAGAGAGAGAAGAGAGAGAGAGAGAGAGAGAGAGAGAGAGAGAGAGAGAGAGAGAGAGAGAGAGAGAGAGAGAGAGAGAGAGAGAGAGAGTGTGTTCAATGCTCCGTTCCTTCAACAGTTCCTCTGGCGCTGACATCCATATGAACCATGACGTTCCCGTGTATCTAGATTCTAGAGCCTCCAGAACAGTACAGTCAACTCCCAGATCCTCACTTATTACTCTTATAAAAACAGAAGACACCTGCCATCTCACCCCTCTCTCAGACGGCCTGTTTTTCTTTCCCTGAATGCAGAATGGAATCAGACATTTGTGTCGCAGATTCAATTGTCTCCTCCTTTATTCTCTCCTCTCTCCCCCCCTCCAGGTCAAGAATCACCACTTTCTCGGCTGTTTACTAAGATAACTCCGTAATGACCGCACTTCTAACCCGGTCAACAGAACTTTTTTTTCTTTTCTCTTTCGTTATCTTAGCGTTGATTTCAATTAGCCCGAGTTCCACTCCTTTAATGAACGTCCTCTCTGACCTTCGGGCGATCGCTTCCTCTTAATGATTTAACTATGTCTGAGAGCTCTGCCTCTCAGTCCGTCTGTCTGTGTGTGTGTGTGTGTGTGTGTGTGTGTGTGTGTGTGTGTGTGTGTGTGTGTGTGTGTGTGTGTGTGTGTGTGTGTGTGTGTGTGTGTGTGTGTGTGTGGAAGCAGTGTGTGTGTGTGTGTGTGTATGTGTATAGAACTAGTTGGTGTGTGGGTGGTTGTTTTGGCGTGTCAGTGAGGGGGGGGGACAGGTATTGTCTGCTACCTGATGAATGGATGTAATTTTGGTAGATAAAGGTTTGGCATTCTTTCTTTCTTTCCTCTCTGTTTCGCCATGTCTTTTTCATGGTATCTCTTGAAGGTCTCTCTCTTGTTGCCTTTAGCTAGAGAGATGATCGATTTTTTTTAGGGGAGATATTTCTCGGCAAGGACGGATTTGGGCCAATCAGATTCTGTCTGCACATGCAGCTGGGCTGGAGGAGAGGCAGATCCTATTGGACGTTTCAAATCCACTTCTCATCCATCTCCTCGGAAGACCTGATAATACTGGCTTATAATACCTGTCTGGCAGAGGGAAAGGGTGTGAGTGTGTGTGTGTGTGTGTGCTTGTGTGTGTGTGTGTGCTTGTGTCCGTGTGTGTGCGTGAGTGTGTGTGTGTGTGTGTGTGTGTGTGTGTGTGTGTGTGTGTGTGTGTGTGTGTGTGTGTGTGTGTGTGTGTGTGTGTGTGTGTGTGTGTGTGTGTGTGTGTGTGTGTATGTGAGAGAGTTAGAAAGAGAAGTGGAGGATGAAAGTAAGGCAGGCCCTATTGATTGGCTGAGTCTAAGTTGTACAGCTGATGAGAAGCCTTGGCACCAGGCTGTGCTTGGCTGGCAGCGGAGGCATGTCTGTGTAGAGATAGTTGTCATTGTGTCCTGTCAGAGTTTGGCCGTGGACCAGAGGCTCCTGCCGACAGGCCGGCCTCTCTGTTTCCTGTTCCTGTCACTCTACCTGTCCACTCCTTACCGGGCCGCTATCTACACACAGAGCCAAAAGGCAAAGGGTTACAAGAGGAAACCAAATCAATGAGAAACTACACTCAATTTCCAATTGAGTGAAATTCCACCCAATTTCACGGGAACACATTCACAACAACGTTTTGTGGATTGCATGTTAAAAAACCTGCATGTTACAGGACGTTTTTTGAATTAACTGAGTTCACCCTGCAGTGCTCCAAAGTAACCCTAGAGGTATGTGTGAGGGCCAGGTAGGTTTCTGTGTTAATAAAGATTTCTGTATTCAGTCCTCCAGTGTAACTAATGGCTCCACTTCGTTTAGAGAATGCTTTTTTCTCTGCTAGGCTCAGAGTCCTGACCTCTTCATTGAATCTCTTCATGATAGAGATATGTGAGACTAGTCTGGTAATGACTTGGTTTTCTGGGTCAGTAAACAACGTTGCCCGAGAAGACAACACAAATGCATCACAACACAAGGATGTTGACATGAAACTAACCCACTACCACAAAGTTCCTGCCTGTTTGGGAAGTTTTATTACAGATTACAATGTATTGTCCTTTTGTAGATTCAACCTGCATTTAGAAATAGCATTCTGCAGTTTGTGTGTCAAAAACATCTAAACTTGGTTGAGGCCGATACGCATGGACTAGTGAAGTAACGTAAGAGGGACAACCTAGTTATTGATCAGGCTTCACCCTTCACATTCTGAGCCGGCATATCCGTCTCTTCGTTTCTACGTCCAAATCCTTTGACGCTCACTTCCGTTGAATTGTTGCATTTGTGTTGTGGCGTTTGCAGTTGTATTGCAGCTTTTGTATTTGTGATGTGGTGTTTGCCATTGTAGTGTAGCTTTTTGAATTCTTGTTGGGACATTTGCCGTTGTATTCGAGCTTCTGTGTTGGTGTTGTGCCATTTGCAGTTGTATTTTAGCTTTTGTAATAGTGTTTGCGTCTTTTAGTGCGTTTGGATATGCAGTTTGTTCGATACGTCTTGGCAACCGTAGTCCATTATTAACAGATTACAGACGGAAATATTTTAAAGGATCCAAACCCTTAATTCATATCATAGATAGCTGTTAAATGGCAGATGATTAATTCCTCCCTGGTTTCAGCTTGATTAACATGTCTAATTAGCAGCATAAGTGGCTCGCCCTGGGCAAAAAGAGTGTTCTTCTACAATGTTCTGATTCTGAATGAGGTGACTTTGATTAGAGAACAACCTCAATAATGATTTAAGTCCTAAGTCAATAAATAAACTGCTGGTAAATAATGAAGAATAGTGGGGCTCATAGTCACTATTCATACTTGACTTTGACAAATTGACAAAATCAATATCTTCCTAACAGATAGCCATTAATGACTGTTAAGTTTTAATAGCTGTGCCTTTTTGAAATTGCTCCTTGCACAATACAGTCAAGGTTATCGATACAAAGAAAACAATGGTATGATTTATGGTATTTACTGCAACATACACACACACACACACACACACACACACACACACACACACACACACACACACACACACACACACACACACACACACACACACACACACACACACACACACACACACAACACACACACACACACACACACACACACACACACACACACACACACACACACACACACACACACACACACAATCAGCAAAGTCCACCGAAGATTTATATATTTGAATCCTCAAAGGAGAATTGTACAAAAAAATCTTTTAACATGCTCCGAAATATCGTTCTGATTTTAGCCATTACAAACAGAGAGACATACGATGTGCTCCACACCCCCAATCTCCCTTTAGAACAGGAGTGCATCATGGACTAGCACATTCGACTTTGATCATTTTTCAGGTCCTTGGCCTCTTGGTTCAAATCCCATAATGCAACACTGCATTTAGGAATAACATCACAGCAGGTGTATTACGACCATACAGGACAGGTTTGGGAGGTGGAGGTAGAGGTGGTGGTTGGGGAGGTGGAGGTGGTGGTTTGGGAGGTTGAGGTGGGTGTCGGGGTGGTGGAGGTAGTGGTGGTATAAGCCAAGCATTAAACACGGAGGGGCAATGGCAGTGGGAAGTTGGGGTCAGGACCCGGGCCGGTAGCCTGGGTAATAAACCAGGGATTTGTGCTCAGAATAAAGCAGGGAGGTGGGAGTCCATCAGCGGACGTCTGAACACAACCAGCAGTCAGACACCAAGCAGATGTACGGGCGGAGACATCATGGAGAAGACTGGACGGAAAACACAACTACTATTGTTTTTATAGAAAGGTTCATGACACATCCGACACACAGGATACAGCCATACCAGTCTCCGCTGGATCGCTATCTTTTATACCTTTTATACATTTTATACCCTCTGTCAGCAGATGAGATAAACCAGTTTTCGAGGAGCTGAAAAAAAAAGGAACAAAGGCAAACCCTATCGAGAGCTATCTATTCACTAACGCCCGCCTCATCCACTTTGATGCCTGACTCTTTGTGAAAGAAGGATAATAATTATGTTTAACATCCAGCACTTCAATCAGATAGTTAGACTCTTTGGTAGGAATGTGTGCCTTCTTCCAAGGGCATAAATCAAAGGAATAAGCAAGTCTCTGTTTCCATGCCTGCAAAAGGCCACTTGGCTCCCATTTCGTCTCGCTGCTCAGAGAGGAGCCAGTTAAAGGCATTGTTATTGATCTGCTGTGTAAAGTTTCCTCGGAGTGATTGCATGTGGAAGGCAGGGGGTTTCTTGTTTGTTGGTTTTTTTATGGGCGACTCGTGTCAAGACTGTGAAACAAAGCATTTATCTCCCCTCACACCTCATGGTAAAGGTTCCGCACTCAGCAGAAACCTTTCTTTTTCTCCTTTCGGAAGGCTGCAGGTTTATAAGGCTAGTGTTGGGAATTAAATGTTTCAGTATATTCTACTTTGTTCCAGCGCTACTTGGTGGAATTCAGTTGGAGATTGTGGCGATGTCCTATTCATGAGTTTTGTGACTGATGTAAGCTCCGCTTCTTGCAGCGTGAGAGAAAGAGGGAGAGAAAAGCACTTTAAGGAGTGTTTCAAAGCAGAAGTCACTCTCCCGTTCTTTTTTCACTCGTTCAAAATGGGGCTTGCGATGGCCGCTGAGATTGCTTGCTCCATCCTGTGCTCAAGTGTTGCATGTTCCTAACCGTGATCTATTGTAGTGCCTATGACAGCAAAATAATGCATTTCTACCGGAGTCTATCACAGAGATGACTTTGGGAGCCGCTGGTGGTGGTGGTGCACGCTGGGTAAGAGGAACTAGATCAATACGGTTCAGGTGGCTGCCAGTGTTTTTGAAGCTGGATTCTCCACCTTCCTTTGAGTTGTTTTGACCTTGATCTCCACGGAGATATCTCTCTAGCAGCAGCTCCACCAGCACCATCCTGCCTACACCTGATTATACTGTACAGCATGAGAGATACCCCCACCCCCCTCCCACCCCCACGCCCCATTATTTTGCCAGTCCGGAAGAACAATCACTGAACAAAAGATTATTTTGCCTCTTCCTCCTTCCTCTCATTACCGTTCTCCCTGGCTGTCTGAATGGCACTGAGTGGTAATTGAATTTAAATAGAGAAAAGGCGAAGTGGAGAGTGTTCTCTTTGTGCGGCCCAAACATGCTGTCATTAAAAGTGCTGGTTGCTTTAATAGGCCAGGTATTTAACAGCCCCGATTAAAGAGGCCATGGGGGGGGGGGGAGGGGAGAAGAAAGAGAAAGGAAAATATAAGTGGGAAATGTACTGTAACTGGTCAATTAATTTATTGAAAACGACTGACGAGTGTGCGTGTGGTGTACCTTACGCTCGCGTTTGTGTACGTTATGGTCTGTGCGTGCGTTATACATCGGGTCTCGTGTGTGTGAACACCTTCTGGTCAACGTGTTGCTTACGTTATGGGTCTGTGCGTGCGTACCTTTACTGTTCTGTCTTGTGTGTACCTTACCTTCTGCATGTTGCGCACCTTACAGGTGTGTGTGTGTGTGTGAACCTTACAGTTCTACGTGTGTGTACCTTAACTCAAAGGTGTGTGTGTACCTTACTGGGTGTGTGTGTACCTTACAGGTTGTGTGTGTGTGTGTACCTTACGATCTGCGCGTGTGTACCATACCCATTTTTGCGTGTGCGTACTTTACAGGTGTGTGTGTGTGATTGCGTGTGTGTGTTGTTACCTTACTACTGGTGCGCTTTGTGTTTCCGTCGCCTCACCCAATAACATGCCGGCCCGCTACACCAGGAGTTCGGAGGGAGAAGAAATTGGTTTGAATCCATGATGGGATTTCTGCCAAAATAAACATCAACTGCCGTCCCCAGATGATTACGCCGAGGAGAGGAGGGCTGTTCAGGCATCAGCAGACAAAAACACATGTTGTGACGGCTCCACGCAGAGCACCGCCATGCATGCAAAAATCAAATGATGTGCCACAGCCCCGGAGAGAGGGAGAGCCTCCCGATGAAAACCAAATCACGGCATTAGCATGTTTCAGCTGCGACTCAATCAAACATGTCCCCCTTCATGTGGCTCCGTGGCAGCGGAGGGGGGGACGGAGCCAGAGTCGATTCTGTGGAGACGTGGAGTTGGTTTTAAAGGATCTCTGCAGAGATATGCGACCACCTTTCATCCTACATGACTAGCCAAGCAAGAGGAATCGTTGTGTGTGTGGAGCAGAGAGGAAGTCAGCATCCGCATCGTCTGACACAGGCCTGAGTCCGTGTGTGTTACTTCTTAGGGAGAATATGTTGAATACTTTTGATATTTCCCCGCCGTGTTTTTCCAGTAAATATAAACACTGCTTGCACAACATCGGCTGCTTCAAGTTCCACAAAATGAAAACCATCTGAGCAACGATTAACAGAAGATATTCTCTAAAGTGTTGGAAAGGGCATGTGTCGCCTCGGTCGCAGTGAAATGTTATTGTCCTGCTTGTT
>OLKM01006570.1:0-13920 GCA_900291075.1 Melanogrammus aeglefinus
TATCGGCTGCGCATAAACTGAGAAGGACCGGTGCTGGTGCAAGCGGAAACCGGTCAGCCAATCTTTGCGGCGTCCTCCGGGCCGTAAGCCTCCCTACCAAGCAGCAAGAGACCAGGGCAAGGGAGAAGCAGGGCGATGGTTGATGATCGCGCCGGCAGATTGCCGAGCACACACGAACACCCTGTCCATCAGCGCCGCGTATATCTGCCTCTGGAGGCGGTCGGGGCCAAGCGGCTTCTCGTTAGGACGCCATCCGGCGCCCTGACATTGAACTTTGCAGCTGAATTTGGCATGTTGAATTTGGGGACGTATAAAATATTTACGTTGAATTTTTTAACATTGAAAAATAAAGCTGAATATGATATGTGTTAAACTTCAGAGGCAAAAAATCCTAGAGTACTTGATTTGAGTTAAATTCAGTGCGAAAAAATCCAGCGATACTTCATTTCATTATATATCTCAGTGCTAAGAATTCCAGATGGCTTTTTATTTTTCAAAATAGTCGGATGGGCACAAACGAACCATACCTTTACTCAAAAATCATTCTATGACATTGTATCTCTTGCCTCTCCCCCACATGACTGTAAACTATTGCTTGAGAACATGAGATGGGAGATAACCAGAATGATAGTCAGAGAGAGGAAATGGTTGAGATAATTATTTGGTTGGATTTTCTAAGTAATCCGGTTATCAGGTGTGAGATAGTAGAGAGGATGGTGTGTAATAAAGTTGTTTTCTTCGGCTATTGGTTGTTCTGTGTTGTTTCCCAGTGACACTAACATGGACGGGTAAACCATGTAGCATGTCCATGTTGGGGGAACTACAGACAACAGTGCAGACAGTGGTTTGGTGTGTGTGTGGGGTGTGTGGAGACTGCTTGCACGCTTGTATATGTTGAGCCTTGTTGTGAGTAAGAAGTCTGTTGTGGGAGCTGCGGAATGGTGTCGAACGGAACCCCGATACGGCTTAGCTGCTGGAGCTCTTGCACCCTCTTTTAATCCGCAATCAGACTGCAAGCTTTTTCCTGTTATAGTTTACACCCTCCTACACCGCTTTACAACGTAGGAGCCCTATGAGAAAAATTGCTGATCTCAAATGATTAGAATTGTCTTCAAATTGGATTATGGATGGATGGATTATTTTATTATTTCCCGCCTAGCATAACGTCTGAGAATGTCAGGCTCTGGTAACGTTCAGCCATTAAAAGTAAAAGTTTCAAGCAAAAATAATATAAAGACCTCCGCAGCTCCCCTTCTTCTCCCCTTTATGTGTCAGGTTACATTGACACATTACTGCCGCCAATAGTTTGGGCGTGGAATTGCATCTGTGAAACGAAAGCGAATAACTGCAACACATTTCCAAAGAAAAGGTAAATATGTATAACGTTGTGACATCCTCTCCACCTGTAGGCCTACGTGTGTGCCCGGTGTGTCCGTCCTGCGTGTAATATAGTTATTTAGGCTATTATATCGATACAATAGCCTATAGGCCTATAATTTATCAATCCGGACTTAATCTTTCAGATCCGTTTCACTATTGCACGTGTTAAATTACCTAATCAACGCTCTCTATCTCAAGTATTCTCAATTTGAGAAAAGGCCTATTTTAGATACCTGAGCGTTGATACTGGTGACCGTGAATTAACGCTCTGGTATCTCAGGTATTCTCAAATTGAGCATAGGCCTACTTGAGATACCAGAGCGTTGATTCACAGTTAACTTATTTTCACACATTTACAGGTGTAGTCCTACAGTGAGCAGCCTGTGGTGTAGATGTTTGATAATCTCAAACATCTACACCACATGCTGCTGACTGTAGGCCTACACCTGTAAATGTGTCGCACTTTGAAAGTTTGTCAAATAGTTATTGTGTCAATAGATGAGCGCATCAACGCACTTCCCTGTCTTTCTTCGGTCCTGTTTTAACAGCTTGGCGAATACAGTTTTAACACCCTAGCTGCCCTGGCCGTGACATATACAACACGAAACCGTTGAAAACAAAATAAAGCACACATAGGCCTGCATTTAAAGAGATCGCTGAAGATTTCCCTTTGTCTTGGGGGAACTTCCTCCTTTCGGGAAACAGGGAACGAGTTAAGCTCCGCCATATGGTTTGTAATTAATATAGATTTTACACATACGAATCAAACCTTGCATTATCAAACTATCCAAATGAGTCGAACGCAGGTACTTGTGTCGTTGTGTAACTGCTATGAGCCTTATAATGATCCGGGTATTAAATAAATCGCATGAGCGACTTGAGCACAGCATCGGCCCGAGTCCTCTCAATGAGCACTGAGCAGTGCCTACTGCCTACCCCGCCACGCCGTAGTGCCTATACCCCCCCACGCCGTAGTGCCTATACCCCCCCACGCCGTAGTGCCTACCCCCCCACGCCGCCAGTCGTGCCGTACTGCCTACCTCTATACCTAACCCCACGCAGCAGCAGGCATGTTCTAAAAATAGCACTAGTCACCATGGAATTACAATTGTGTTGCGGTTATTTTTTAATCATAGAATTGATATAGATAAGATTTTATTGTTCATAAATTATACAATTATTCTTTATAAAATAATAATAATACCGTGCAACTTTGTCAATCATGTATAATTGTCAGTTTGGGTAAGGATGTGCATGTTTTAATAACATTTATTGTTCTATTTCAGGTAAATAAATAATAATAATATATTTTATTTATAGTGCCCTTTTGAACCGAAGATCTCAAAGGTGCTCGGAAAGATGTCCATGTTCCCCTGATTAAAGTCAGGAGAACCTCTTTAGGACTTCTCATGGAAGTCCTCTTTTTCCTGTTGATCTGCTTTTCTGCAGGTAAAATATTCCATATTTACCAACACTCTTTTTGGTTGTCATACTGTGTCCATATGTTGCTACTAGAGTCAGAGGAGTGTCCAGTAGCAGATCCTCTCCTGGCTAGGTGTAGGTGAATGATAGATACTTGGGCTTTGTTCCCCAACCTCACAACCTCTCCTCTTCCTCGGGTCATCTCTCTGTCTTGGGGAAGCTTTAAACGTGAGGGCACTGGTCGGTGATGACGTCACTCTGTCAGTCGATACAAAGACATCGTCAGACATCGGCGAGAGTGTAATGGAGTGGTCCAGGACAGACCTGACTCCTGAAATTGTCCATCGGCATGAAAACCGTCGGACGATTTATGAACAGCAGAATCCGGCATACAGAGGCAGGACGATGCTGTCATCAGAAGATCTGGACAGAGGAATCATCTCCCTCAAACTGCCCCGCGTCCGATTGGCCGATGAGGGGAACTACACCTGCCTGTTCAAGTCCACAGAAAACATGTACTCCGTCCATCTTCTTGTAGGTAAGACTGCTACCGGTAGGTTGGAACAAGAGACGGCCCTTTCTAGTGGGTGAGACAGATCTCTCACAACAAATAAAGAAGAACTACCACCCTCCCTAACCCCACCCTACACGGGACACCACCCCAGTCATAACCCTAACCACACCCAACGGGCACCCTCCTCCACCCAGTCATAACCCTAACCCACCCTCCTCCTCCCAGTCATAACCCTAACCCCACCCTCCTCCTCCCAGTCATAACCCTAACCCCACCCTCCTCCCAGTCAAAACCCCCACCCCACCCTCCTCCTCCCAGTCATAACCCTAACCCCACCCTCAGGTGCAGCCTCCTCCCCAGTCATAACCCTGGAGGATGTCAAAAGCAGCGGTCTGGTTCTGGGCTGCCGGGCTAAAGGCTGGTAACCTCACAACCAAGCTCTCCTGGATGGAACGCTGAATGGATCTCCCCCTGCCAGCCGAACCTCTATGGAAAACCACCCCAGAACCCGACCGCGCACCTCTACACACATTTCCAGCACCATGGGAGGTGGAGATGGGAGAAGCCTGAGCAGACCCCTAGTCTGTAGAGTCACCAGGATATCTTCAACCAGACCAGGGAACGGAATAACATCCTGCTGGCTAGGTCCTGTGTTGTCTGGTGATGAGGTCCCTTGACGTAGCGTCTGGGACGTCACCCATTGGTTAATGCAAGAGTTCTATGATGGTGAAGTCTTTATGTATATGGAGCGTCAACACTTCTAGATCTGGCAGAACAGTTTATAACATTGAGGGTGGTTGTATGAATGACTCGCACTAGCCTATGGCCAAAACGTGTTCATATTAATGAGACGTGATGAATGTCTCTAGATTTAGGCCTGCCGTGGGATGTTATTGGCAGATGTGATGTTATAGACAGATTCTATAAAAATGCAAATGTACTTGCTTTGCAGAGAACATCGTTTCTGGTTTGGCCCGGTCTCGTCGAACTACAGATGGATTGTTGGCTGTTGCTGGGGTGCTCATTTTGATGACTATTATTGTGATCGGTGAGTACATAGTATTTGCAAGATAATTAGATGCTTTCATTTATTAAATGAATTCCAGCTAGGTGCCAACTCTCATACTGTTATGTCCGGCCTACAGAAGCCCGTCTCGTAAGATACAGAAACATCCTCTAGGAAAAACACGAGAGATGGAAAGAACGGGCCAAAATGAAGATTTGAGATCCTAAGTCACCCACACAAGCAGCCACTGACCACTATGTGCCTCTAGCTGGGTGCTACTGCTCGCTATGTGTCCCTTGCTGGCTGCTACTGCCCACTTTGTGCCTCTTATGGCGCGTTTCCACTGCAGGGTGCGTTACGATTCGGTTCGCAAAGGTGCGGTACGGATGGCGTTTCCACAGCCAAAAGTGGGCCTGACCCGGACTGAGCCGTACTCGTTTTGCCCTCGTCTTCAGTATTCCTCCGTTTGGGTACTGAGACGCCTGAAAGGGTGCCGGAAAATTCGAGCTACACAACCCCTCTGTTGATTGGTCGACAGAATCGTCACCTCCGGGCGACGTGGGGATAAAAACAAACAAACAGTAGCCTTGAGGTATTATTCTTTACAATGAACGTGTTGCGTAAAACGCTTGCTTGGGCGAGCGCCAGAACTGTTGCTGGACGACTTCCATGGCAGTTGAAACGCGGCATTACTAGCTGCTACTGCTCGTTATGTGCTAATGGCGCGTTTCCAACAATGGATGCGTTTAGGCCCAGTACGATTAGGTCCGATAGTGTAGGTGCGGTTAAGCGCAGCCAAGTTGCGGCTCGCGTTCCCTCCGCGTTTCCTCCTTCCTCCGTACCCTTTATGGTAGGGTGGGGTTTAAGCCGGATGGAGATAGCCCCGGTAGTTACGTAAGCATCGTGACTTCATAAAAGCCTGACGCAGTGTTGCCTGCTAATAAATCCGAGGAAAAAGAAGATGTTGACGCAATGAACAAAGAGCAACAATGTAGGACATCCAAGAAGTACAGCAAACTTCTGCGCGACATTTTCTTCACCAAACTAAGCTTTTGCCGTTGTCCAGAAGTACCTTGCGGGTACTGTGTTTGTTTGTTATTATCCCTAGGGTTCGGTTTCGTGGTATTCATAGGGTTCTGAATTGATTAATCACGATTCGATTCAATCTGCTCTTAAATAATGAAAATGGCTCAACTGTGTTACAAAATAGAAATGTACTTAATTTTTTAAGGATTTAAGGACAAACTTGTAAATCGGACAGTTTAAACTTGAGCTGTAAACAAAACTGTCCCAAGTCTAGAAAGTGCAATTTTGAAATTAGAAAGGAATTGCAAGTGTAAGGGTACTTGAACCACATTCCATCACTGCAAATTGCATTAAGGCATTGTTTATTAAAGTGCAAAAATAATAATAATGGTAACAAAACAAAGAAAAAAATCGATTCACCCTATGAATCGATATTGCAAAATTTAAATGAAATAGATCCAAAATCGATTAAAGCGATTTTTTTTACCCAGCCCTAAGTATCCCCCTGTCGCACGGAAGTGATGATTCTGTCGACCAATTAATGGACGGCGTGTGTAGCTCAAACAAGTTGGCACCCTTTTAGACCGCTTGGTGCCCAAACGGATGAGTACTGAGAGATAAGTACGGCTAATAGAGGCCAAGTCTGGTCCCCTGCACACTTTTTTTTTTATTGTTATTATTTACAACAGTTAGCTGAACATTATAGGGTCCCATCCTTTCACTCCCTGTTTTGTCAGTTAAACACAGAAATCTACTACATTTCTCCCTGCAGTCATTTGCGATGCCTTTTCTTTGTTTCTTCTATTTTTGTCTAACTCATGCTCCATCTTTCATCGATCGATGTGGATGCAACGGAATACTATATGATGCATCGGTGCAGCAACATTTAAGATGATCGCAATGAGTTCTGCCCGTTCTGTCTCCGTGCTGTCTGTGGTCAAACCAAAACCACCTGGATTGACAGCGGACACATTTATCCCGCCTCTTGCAAGCCCAGTTCGCCGAGCTCTAAACCCATTTTTGATTCTTCTGATGTTGAAATAACATCGATGTCCGCATATCAAGTGTGAATAAGTGTGAATCACCCTCAGGCTCGAATGTCCTGATTTACAAATGCGGCGTAAAGGCAGAGGACATGTGTGAAAACGACTTGTGTGTCTCTGAGTGGAGGAACTATAAGTTCACTTGAGATGTCAATTATATTATAAATTAAATGGTATATATCAATACATAATTTATCTGATATGAATTACAATACAGTTTGACCCAACAGGGCATTGTGTTTGGTTGAGCACCTCACTAGCCACGCTAGGATAATTCTACAGGTCTGTGAAAGTCTGCCGGGCACTAGCATTATTGACGCAAAGAATCACGAGACTCACTTCGATGATCCAGTGTGTTCTTAAGCCAATATGCTTGAGTTTTTAATTGATGCATAGTTTTATTAGACGTGATTATTCTTATGCATATTTGTGTTTTAGTTACATTTTTGCTAGATGTGTATTTTAGTATTTGTAAGTATGGCACCAGGCTGCTTGAGTGTTAGGCCTATCTCCCTGTTGGGGGTGAGGTTGCCTTTATCAGGTTTGTGATGTGGTTTTCTGTGCTATACTTTTTTTGATACAATACTATATGCATCAACTGCTGGATGCTAGATGCCCGTTACCCCGGGGGGTTCGTTTACTTTAATGGCGTCACAAGAATTATGTTACCATTTTGTTACACTAAAGCCCTATTCGCACGGGATTAGTTTTACCTGGGGACCTCAGGTAATTTGTAATAATTGCGGAGGACGTCGGTGATCTTAATCCCGTGCGAATGCGCCATGTCAGTAAAAAAGTAGGTAAAAATTCCCCCGCATATTACCTACTGGTAATTTTCACCAAAAGACCGACGTCCCGTGGTAAAACTAGTCCCGTGCGAATCTGCATCTCAGTAATTGAGGGGCATTTTTGTTTGTTTTTGTTTTTTATTGCGCGCCTTTTCTACTTCTTCCCCGGTTGAAACCATACTGTACGGGTGGAAACAATGGAGGCTCTGCGGTGGAAACTGAGCGGCATTTTTGAAGGCGTTTTAGGTGCAAACACGGGCTCGTATCGGTGCTGGAGACCCATTCGAAGAAAAGAGCAGGCTCCGTTCCATTAAAAGGGCGAAATCTCGGAAGCATGGACGTACACACGACAATGGGTTGCGACGTGCGCGCGGTTTTGACGTCACATCCGGGCCGTGATGTCAGTAAATTCGAGTAAAACACAGACTTCACTAATCCCCTGCGAATGCGCCGCAAGAAACACAGACGTGGGGGGGTAATTTACAAATTACCAGAGGTCCCCAGGTAATACTAATCCCGTGCAAATAGGGCATAAGGCCCCATCCACACGAACCCGGGTATTTTTGAAACCGTGTGTTTCTCTTCACGGTTTCGCCGTTCGTCCACACGTAACCCGCAGTTGTCGGCTCCTGAAACACGGAGTGTTTTTTGTAACCGGAGTCCAGGGTGAACTTTTTCGAAAACTCCGGTTTCAGCAATCATGTGTGGACAGGAAAACCGCAGTTTCTTGGTTCCTTGTCGACATTGTTTGACGTCACACTGTGCGACGGTTAACAGTATAAGTAGTATCCATGGAGACCAATGTATCACTCTCGACGTGACCAGCTGACGGAGTTGCATTATGGAAGCCCAAATACTGCTATTAAGTAACTTGACAGCGCTGTGTGTGTGTCTCACACAATTACTAACCCAATTACGTATTCCTTTTAATTTGTTCGTGATGATGGGCCTGATTATTTCTTCTTTTCGATGAGGGAAGTCGTCGGAGGACGTCTCACGGTACTGCTCAATAAACAGAGCTAATATATCGCCGTACTTGGACTGACGCGACTCCCAATCCACATTTTTCTTGAATTCTGCTTATTTTAAATTCATGAGTAAACAGTGAGAAGTAACCTCAACTTCGCTGTCCGTCCACACGAAGGAATCTGCCCGGCCTCGGTTCGCCATTGTTGTTTTTCCGGTATGAATTTTTCCAACCTTGTGATTGGCTAAATGGCCTTCCTGTTTGGAGTGCTATCGCCACCTCATGCTTTGGAATGCACGTTTGAGGCGGATTTGCGGTCTCATGTGGACGGTGTTATTTTTTATCAAACCGGTGGTGTGGACGCAAAAAAATTTTTAACCGGGGTCCATAAAAGTTCGGTTTCAAAAATACCCGGGTTCGTGTGGATGGGGCCTAAAAGGAGCAGTAGGCAAGATTTAGATGAAATTCCCCCTGCCCTAAGCCCCTCCCAAACAAGGGCAACTATTGAGATATTCCTGGTTGGTAGCTACAAAACTATCCAGTATTGGTGTTTTTTTTTTTATGATTTTCCAGTCTGATGTAGTTTGTTTTTTGCATAGGCTATGCAGCATAGCCTTACTGTGTTCGCTAGGTTTCCATGGTGGAGGTGGAATATTCCTTGGCAGCTGTATATTTCTAGTTTCACCCCATTCACCTTTACTCTCACCATGGTTAGTCTGCCCTGAATAATGTACTCAAAGTCTAATAGTAAGTATGATATGTGGGGCCAGAGCGACAGCAACACAGAGGGCCCTATATTGACGGTCTGAAACGCAAGTGAGAAGCGCCAAGCGAAAGTAGCTTTGTGGGCGGTTCTACGGCGATGTCGCTAGTGTTGTAGTGTAGCCGACAGCTCCCTCTAGTGGGCTTGTTTGTGTATGGACTCGGGCAGTCGTCACGCGTCAGTCCTGTTATAACTCGTTCAATACATGTTACTAAGAGACACAGCCCGTGAGGGAGATGGCGGCGACCTCGGGGCTGATAACCTTGGAGACGTGGCGGGGCTGCTGACGACTTCCTCTGCATTGCCCCCGCCTGCATGGCCCCTGTCAGCTGCACCCGCGTCCAGGCTGCTCAGGTGGCCGTTCTTCGTGAGCTGCTGGCTGTAGAGGGGCAACCTCTGCTGGTCGGAGATCGATCCTGTTGCGACGATACGCCGTTCCCTCCACGTTGACGAGATAGGACCGCGGTCCCACCTGCTGCAAGCATACACCTCTCCTCCATCGGCCCGTCCTGTCACCCGGGAGTGGTTTCATCCTGATGGGCTGGCCGACGTTCAGCTCCGGCAGATCCCTCGCAGATCTGTCGTAAGTCAGCTTCTCTGCCTGACGCTTCACTCTCAGCTTGTCTGTAACCCCAGTGGTGACCTGAGGCTCTAGCAGCTGGTCGGCCACAGGGAGAAGAGTTCTCAGCCTCCGTGACATCAGTCGCTGTGCTGGGCTGTAGTGCATGCCCTCATTGGGTGTGTTTCCTCCCGGTGCGCAGAAAAGCCTTCCAGGGGTCCTCGTCGGCATGGTCTGCTTTTCCTGCATAGGCTCTTTGCAATCTTCACTGCAGACTCTGCCTAGCCCATTAGCCTTTGGGGTGTCTCGGGGAGGACACATGACATGATCAAAGCCCCACACTCCTAAGCAAACGCCCGAAAACTCTCCACAGTCAAACTGACCCTCCACACTCTGAAATGACCCGGTCAGGGATGCCCTACTTTGCAAACTGCGCCTTGCACCTTCTGATGGCCGTACCAGCTGACAAGTCTGGAAGTAGATCGATCTCCCAGAAGTCAGAATAATGATCCACCATGAGCAGGAAATCCTGCCTTGCGTAGCTGAAAAGGTCCATGCTCACCAGCTGCCAGGGACGTGTGGGAAGTGGGTGTGACATCATAGACTCCTTCTGTTGCTCGTGTGCATACTCATTACACACTGAACACTGTTGTACATAGTCTTTGATTTTTCCCTGCATGTTTGGCCAGTAGAGAGTATCACGGGCCTGTCTGAACAAGCCTCACCCCCCACGTGGTTGTAGTGGATCCGTCTCAGCATCTCAGGGCGCATAGATTTCGGAATGATGACTCGCTGGCTCCTAAAAAGCACACCGTCCTGTGCGCTTATTTCATATCTGATGGCCCAGTCATCTCTGATGGCCATGGGGCTCTCCTCTTTGTGTTCTGGCCATCCGCCCAGCACGACAACTTGAGTGTTTGAAGACACACATCCTCCTCTGTGTGTTTCCGTATCTGTGCGAGGCGTTGGCAAGTGACGTTGAGGTAGTCCGCTTGCTGAATGGCTGCTGCGTCACACTGCTTGTGCTGCATGCGGCAGACCATTTTCCGTCTGTCCATTCTCTGTGGCGGGGTTGGGGCCCTGCTGAGCGTGTCACTTATGTACATTTCAGGGCCTGGCTTGTACACCACTATGAGGCAGTTATTCTGAAGTGTAAGGAGCACGCTCTGCAGGCGCTTTGGTGCACTGAGAAGGGGCTTAGAGAAGATTGACACTAGCAGGCGGTGGTCAGTCTCTGCATTCACATCGCCCCTCCCATATAGGTAGTAATGGAAGCGTTGACAAGCGAACACGATGCTCAGGCACTCCTTCTCAATCTTTGCATAGTTTTGCTCCGTCTGGTTTAGCGCTCAGGAGGCGAATGCAACCGGTTTGGCCCCCCCTGAAGCAGGCAGCAACCCAACCCAGTCTGACTGGAGTCACTCTGTATGGTGACTGGCTTGCTGAACATCAAAATAACGTAGTACTGCACCGCCGTGACCAGCGTCGTCTTGATCTCCTTCATAGCAGCATCATGTTCGGGCAAAGAGTGCCACGGCACCTCTTTGTCCAGCAGCCTTCTCAGCGATTCACACACCTCTGACAAGCGGGGCATGAACCTTGTAGTTAACGAAGCCGACACACCGCTGAACGCCTTTTGCATCCATGGGGTTTGGCATGTCGAGGACCGCCCTGACCTTCTCGGGGTCAGCTTTGAGGCCCTCCGCCGACAGTACGTGGTCGTGGAAGCCTCACACGAAACTGCAGCTTTATGCTCAGCCTCAGCTTCACTTCCCTGCATCGGTCCATGAGAGCAATGAGGTTTGCGTCATGGTCTTGTACAGCCTCCTCCTCTGTGTCCCCACAAGCCGACCACAAGGATGTCATCGCTATAGGCTCAATCCCTTTCAAACCGGGCCAAGCAGCTCATGTTGTTTCCTCCTCTGGTATAGCCTCCGGTGGCGACTGACACACCGAAAGGGAGCTTCAGCAGCTTCGCTCTCTATCCCACACGGCGGGCCAGAACGTTGTCATCAGGCTGCTCTCCTCATCCAGGCGACACTGCAGGAATGCGTCACGCACATCCACCAGGGTGAAGACGCGTGCCTTTGGCAGCTTGTATAGCACGTCATCTAAAGTGGGCATGAGGTAATGGGACCTCTTCAGGGCTCGGGCTTAGGGTCGATGCAAAGCCTCAATTTGTCTGGCTTCTTCACTATGACTAGATTGCTTATTCAGTCCGTGGGCTGAGTGACTGTGGTTAAGTGTCCATCTTTTTCATACTGGTCCAGTTGCGCCTTAGCAACCACCTTGAGGGCCACCGGGACATTCCTTGGTGCACACTGTACGGGCACAACAGTGCTGTCCAACCACAAGTTGAATATCACCCGGCAGTGACTCGACTGGGGCTGCGTGAAACACGTCATTTGTAAGCTTTAATTAAGAACAGCTCTCTGGTCAGCCTCACCTGGCCTTGGCAGCTCCACTATGTTCAGCTCTTTCGGGAATGGTGAAAACGCATCAGGCCAAGTCTCTCGCATGTCTCCCCTGGAAAGGGCTTTCTGGCCTTGCGCACACAACCTCAAAATCCGTTCTGTGCGTCTTCCCCTATGACACACTGTGTGCTGTACACGCCCATAGCTCGCATAGACGTACTCATCCACTCACTGTTGTATAGCCTCAGTTCTGGTGAGACTTTTCTGAAGAGGGAAGCCTCTAGTGCCAAGTCTCATTCTTGTCTTTCCATGCATCAATCACATTGCAGGTGACTCCCAGAGTTCAAGCTGGCACTCTTGGACCCCTCTGATGGAGTGGCAGGTTTACACACCACTATTCCTTTGAGTGTTCACAGCCTCCAAGCTCTCCGCTGTGTACACATCTCTCTCATCGCGGTCGCAGTCCTCCAGGTCCCGCAGCGGCGGGATCCACCTGTGCCTCTCTGTGGCTGTGCAGATGTGCTGGCGGACTCGGATGGCCTGCCGGTAGGTCTCCATCCTGGTCGTTGTCCATATGCTACATTGATGCTCTCCCCAGGCACAGAGCTGCTAATTGACATGGATTTTAACTTATTGTCCAACACCTCCACTGCACGGCTGATATTCATAGCCCGCCCTCCAACTTAAGGTCCTTTTCTCTTAGCATGCGTTGTGTGGCGCCTTCATCAGTTATTCTCAGAACAAGCCTGTCCCTTATCTCTTAAAACTCCATATTCATACGTGGCAGCTTTCTCTCTCAGTTTTGGGACAAAGCAGTCCACTGAACTTCTCCATCCTCTTGTTTAAGGCTTTCCAAAAACATACCTCTCAAAGATCACATTTTTTGCTGGGTGTGAAAGTAAAAAAAAAAAAAAAAAAAAAAACGTATTGCCCCAGTGTGTCGAGTATCGCACCGCGCGCTTTCTGCTCTTCCTCTGTGAAGTTCCAGGGTTGTGCTTGTAAACATGGTGGCAATCCTTCCCCATTAGCCTCTTGAGCGTTGCTGCCCGCACCGGCTTCTCTGCTTTGCCGATCCCGGTCGCAAGCAGATAAATCCTCAAACTCTGAGCAAAAGCTTAGCCCGTGGCAGTGAAGATCCCCAGTTCATCTTCATGGGGCTTCCAGTGGCGAATGTTGAAGCCATCTTCCCGCGCAAGTGCTAACGCTAACCGGCTAACTGATTGAAACTTCTAACTATGTCTAGCAAAACAAATAAGCGCAGCGCTGTTTCATGCATTGACAGCAGCACGTAGGACGCACTCTGTGGTCCAAACCCACTTCTGACACCGATGTTGCAAGTGAAAGGTGCATAGAAGAATACCCGGAGTCCGGGCGTGTCTCTTGTAACATGTTATTGAACGAGTTAAGCACATAACAGGACTGGCGCGTGACGATGACTGCCAAGTCCATACACACACAGCACACTAGAAGGGAGCTGTCGGCTATACACTATCACCTCAATTGCTCTGTTTAGCTCGCTCCGACTATGCAAGCCAAATTATCATAAATGTCGGCTAGAACTGGATATGTGTTGGCGGTATATCTGGCATTCAGTTTCGCCTAGTCAAAAAAGAACAGTTCGGATTATCCGCAACGACATTCCTCCTATCCACATATTGTCATTCAGATATCCGCAACCACGTTCCTACCTAGGCGAATGACGTCACGGTTGCCATTCCATGTCTAATGGGGTTTGTCATACAGATATCTACAATTCAGTTGCGGATATCTCACTATTGTGAATTACGGATATCTGCAACTGAATTGGTAGATATCTGTAATTCCAGTTGGAGATATCTACAATTTGATTCTGAAACTGTCGTAATTCCAGTTCAAAGATATCTTTAATCACCTTAATTCAAGATATCTACAGTCCCTTTTCGGGATATCCGAAAATTAAGTTTTGACTAGGCCCGAAACTAGGTTGTAGATATCTCTTAACTGGAGTTACGACTAGTTCAAAATGACGTTGTAGATATCTGTAAACTGGAGTTACGCC
>OLKM01006571.1:0-13916 GCA_900291075.1 Melanogrammus aeglefinus
CTCAAACTCAAACAACATCACAAAAACTTCAGATGAAGTGAGAGAGAGGTTAAGTGACGGGATTCGGTAAGACCCCCCCTCGTTTAAATCCATCAGATCACATTAAGTGGCCCTAGACTTGACTGTAGTAACGGCCTCAACAAGAGTGACACATGAGGAGAGTTTCAAAATCAGCGCAAGGATTGTAGCAAAAAGGGAAAAAGCTAGCCTCTCTCACACCAACCTGATGGAATCAGATGAAAAGGGGGTACACTTAAGGGGCACAGTTAGAGGACTCTGAAATACGTGACGCGTGTGATTAAAGCATGGATTCAGCCGGGTTTGACACTTAAAGGGATTATGGCTTGAAAGATGAAGATTGATCAAATGCTAGCCCTCGGGCTAGAAGACCATTTATTATTAAAAGGCCACTTTCAAAGGAGATAGCTCAATTCAATGTGATTTTAACAGGCTAGTGAATAATCACACAGAGAAAGTCAGCTGAATCTCCACCAAACTCCATAATTTTGGGCCATGAAGCTAAAGAAAAGGTTCAATAAAATAACACAAGGGGGAGGCAATGTTAAGTACATTCCTCGCATTCATTATTCAGACAAACAGTTCTTGAGGTCCATCAGTACAGGGCTACAGCAGCGATTTACATTCACAGTTTTCAAGGGCTAGACCGTCCTTGGATGACGCTAGCGTGGGACAGATGGACCCCCTTACTAGCCAGTGATAGGCAGGCCAGCCGTGCAGCAGAGGCCGTCACAGCAAACGCAAAGTGCGGCTAGCAAGGTTGCCAAATCCATGGATCTGAGACTCTAGAGGCACAAGTAGCACAGATAAAGATAGAGAATCTGAGAATGTGATGGTGGCCTACCAGAGACTCTACCTGAAGGCAGTTAACAGTTCAATGTAATCGGCCACACGCCATTCTTAAGCACGCTATAGAGGGTACCAAAAAGACACCTGAACTTATGACGACAGACGCACGGAGGATGAACTCAAGAAAGTTTAAAACGCCTGCACCTTCCCCCCAGTGCAAAGCGGCTTTGCGAGGAGAGGCTTTACAGCGTTGTCAGCATAGCGTGGACAGGACGTGACTCAATCGATGAACATTGCGCTTTAAGTGAGGCGATGTAGGGACATTTGTCCGGGGATTGCAGCGGGTGGTCAAAGAAAGCCATGCCTAAATCAACACATGACCTAGTGAATGTAGTACCGCCAACCAGGATTGTGTCACCACCCTCACAGCTACAAATCCTGATGAGACCAATTAAAGTTAACAAGTAGACTCTCTGGGAAAAGGAAGTCTATGGCAGCGTGGTAGCTGAGTTTGAAAGCAATACAGATCAACACAGCAGGCCAGTAAGTGCACGGACGTTACACCCAGCCACCTGTCACACACGTCGCACAAGCAGACGACATGACATGCTCGTTTATAGGACAAAAAATGTCTTGTCGACTGCTGCTTTGGAGGGAGTAAGCCACAAGAGCATTATGGGACAGCAGGGTTCACAGGTCTAACTCAATAGAAATTGGGAGGGACAGCTATGTTACCGCACACAGTTACGAAGCTGGGAATGACTCTTGGATTGAAGGTGAGCCCCTGGTGGGAAAGGCGGCCAGCCAACATCTCATCCTTTATGGCTGGGTGTAGGTAGAGTTTAAATTTCAAGCTAAATGCTTCAAGCAGAGTACTCCAAGCAGAGCTGTTGGTCACCTGGTGCTCGTCTCAAATGAGCCTGGGGTTTGCAGAGCCACCAATTAATTTTGGCTACACAGTCATCGAACAGTTAGTAAAGAATGGAATGGAGCAGAATGAGATACACACAAAACCGATCATCACCTCAAGCGAGCCGTATAGAACAGGCTTTCTTCACTGCTAAGAAACGACGTGTTGTACCTCAAAGCAAGTTAGAATGTTATCGAACCAGATACGTGAGAAGAGGGGAGTAGCTGAGAACAGGGCACCAAAACGTAGGTTCATCCTTACCGGGCACAACCAGATGTTAGTACAGTTATAATGGCAGACATTAATCCTCACGTCAGAGACAGGAAGTTATTCTTTTGAACCCTATAAGACAGCTCCCACAGGTGGCAAGAAGGTCTAAGTTTATCAGAGACAGTGGATCTCCCGCGAGAGAGCGAGATTGGTCCAGAGTCGAGGTCCCCGTCACTAATGAAAGCCGCCAGGAAATTACTCTCACTCCATATACAGTATTGGTCAGTTACAGCAGGTTAAAGCTAGCTATCCGGTAGATGCAAGGCCACTTAAGACTGAACAAACAAAGATTGAACACAGGAGTGAAGATTCAGACAAAAAGAAACTGCAGAAAGAGAGTGAGATAAAAGAACCTGAAAAAGACACAGAAAAAGAAAAACAGAACACAGAGGAGGAACTATGGGACCCCCCAGTGTCCGTCGAGCATTTAACACCAGCGCAGCAGGTACAGGTGCGGGAGGTGCTGAGGGCTGAGTGCAATGCATTCTCTAGAGGGGACTACGACGTAGGCTGCATTCCCTCATTGAGACTCCAAATCAGGCTCCAAGACCCTATCCCTGTGACACGGACATTAGGGCTTTGACTTTTGCCCAAAAATCTAATTCGAAGTTTGTTTGTTTATTAATATTCGAATATTTATTAATAATATTTTGACCATTAAATGCCTTCAGTAAAACCTGGATTGGGCTTCGCGAGATTTGTTTACCGCGTTGCTATGGTTACAGGCAGTGGCGGTTGGTCAATAGAGGGCGCTAGGGCGCCGCCCCGCCGTGATATATTCACTTGAATATATCTGCCAACTATTATCAATACAAAATAAATCAACAAAAATACATAGTGTTGATCCTCGTTTAATTGTGTGATACACTTGTCACTAGGGCCGCACGATATGGGCAAAATATGATATTCCGATATCCTGATACCAGCGCAGTATGGAGGAATGCCTGTCAGGTTTGAGAGATGATACATGTCAGCCATACCTAGATGACAATTTGGTTCATTGTAAAACGTTCGAGAGCCATCTGCATGCCCTGACAGAAGTTTTACGCCGCTACCAAAAACACGGTGTAAAACTAACACCAAAGAAATGTGCGATGTTCCGCAACCAAGTAAAATTATTGGGGAAAATTGTGAATAAGGACTGATTTACAATGGATTCGGCAGAGTTAGCACCAGTACAAGCCCTGAAGGAACGCAGACCTGCAAACGTGGGGGAATTAAGAAAACTACTTGGGTTCATCTCTTATTACCGCCCTTACATCCCAAATTTCTCATGAATAGCCAAGCCGCTATATAATCTGCTTTCAGCTGAAAATGCACCAAAAGTCAGTAACGAAATGAAGAGAAAAGGCAGAAAACATCCAAATAAGACCAATCAGCTGCCATCAGGCCATGCCATTACATGGACTGAACATCATCAGGGTGTAGTATTCCAGCTCATTGACCATTTACTGCACCCACCAATACTTGGCTACCCTGACTTTGAGAAGTCATTTGTGCTTCATTGCGATGCTTCACAGGAGGGACTTGGTGCAGTGTTGTACCAGAGACAACACAGTAAGCTTGTGGTTATAGGCTATGGCTCCCGAACATTAAACCCTGCAGAAAAGAACTATCATCTGCACTCTGGCAAGTTGGAGTTTTTAGCTATGAAGTGAGCAATTTGTGAACGGTTTAGGGAATATCTTTATTATGCTCCATCCTTTGTCGTTTATACTGACAATAATCCCCTAACCTATGTTTTGTCTTCGGCTAAACTCAACGCCACAATGCACAGGTGGGTGGCACAGCTCGCAGATTTTGAATTTGCCATAAAATACTGGCCGGGGAGGACGAATGGAGACGCAGACGGGTTGTCACGAATGCCACTTGAAATGGAGCAGTTTATGCAGGCCTGCTCAAAAGAAGTGGAGCCAGACATCCTAGCCATACACTCTTGAGTTTCAGAAACGCAAGCCCTGGATGTGTCCCCTCACTATTACCACAGGCTGCACAGAAGTGGAGAGTGAACAGGAAACTTCAGCAGTAGCCACCATACCAGAGCATGACCTGAGGAGAGCACAGGAGGCGGACCCAGTCCTCGGGAAGGTGAGAGAAGTTTATCGTCACAAAGCGATGGCCCCGGACTAAAAGTAGAGACCGTCGTGATGATTTAACCGTGCTTCTGAAGGAAAGAAAACGACTGTATGTGGACAACAGTGGGATAATGCACCGAAAGACAGCAAGCGGAGCTCAGTTGTTGCTGCCAAAGAAATTCCAGACACTCGTCTTTAAGGAACTACATGAGGAAATGGGACACCTGAGAGTGGAGCGGACGCTCACTCTGATCCGTGAGAGGTTTTACTGGCCTCATATGCAAAGGGATGTCGACCACTATGTGACACAGGTGTGTAGTTATTTAAAACGCAAACGCCCAAATCGGCCCACGAGAGCACCCCTCGTCAACATAGTAACAACACATCCATTTGAAATGGTGTCCATAGATTTCTTACATCTTGAAGGTTGCAAGGGGGGCTACGAATATATGCTAGTAGTAATGGACCACTTCACCAGATTCGCTCAGGCGTACGCATGCACCAACAAATCTTCCAAGACCGCAGCTGAAAAAGTGTTTGGAGATTTTGTGCTGAAATTTGGCTTTCCCGCCAAGCTCCATCACGATCAAGGCAGAGAATTTGAGAACAAGATGTTCTACAAACTCAAAGAATATTGCGGCATTCAAGGCTCACACACAACACCATATCACCCAGCTGGAAATGGTCAGGTGGAGCGATTTAACCGAACCCTTATTTCCATGCTGAGATCTCTGCCAGAACAAGCTAAGAGTGACTGGAAAAGTTCTTTGAACAAAGTGGTGCGTGCATACAATTGTACTCGGAATGAAGCAACCGGCTTCTCCCCCTATTCCTTCTCTTTGGTAGGAGTCCACAGCTTCCGGTAGACATCATGTTTGGCCTGAAGCCTAATGAGGAGGAGAGTCGTTCTCACAGCGAGTATGCGGAAAGATGGAGGAAGCGCATGGCTGAGGCATACCAACTAGCCTCAAAGGAGGACCAGAAAGGACAGGCCAGAGCAAAAAAATATTATGACAAAAAGACGTACGGAGGTGAGCTACAACAGGGCTGCAGGGTGTTGGTTCGCAACTTGTCAGAGAGAGGAGGCCCTGGTAAACTCCGGTCGTACTGGGAAGAAAAAGTGCATGTAATCATTGACAAGAAACAAGACAGTCCAGTGTATGTGATACGGCCTGAGAGAGGCCCAGGAAAGACTCGAGTCCTCCACAGAAATTTACTATTGCCTTGTGACTTTTTGCCAGTGGAGGAGGAAGTCACATCAAGAGACACAATGCCCCAAAAGGAAAAGAGAAGGAACAAACAGCATCACCAGCACGCCCCACCTCAGCCAGGAGCCGGCTGAGTGCGGGTGCAGAAGAGTTTTATCTACAACCAGCCCCTAGACACCAAGAGCACCGAGACACAGAAGAGCATCCTGGACAGGATGATGATTTACAAGAGGAAGAGCAGGAGGCAGATGGCAGCGGAATGGTGGACGAGACGGGAGCAGCTGCAGTATCATCGGATGAAGCAGATGACCACACGCCAGCATATAATGGAGGTCAGCGCAACAATGGCGACCGATGAAGCAGATGACGGCGCCATGGCTGCAGAGACGGCAGGCGTTCATCCAGCAATATCATCTGATGAGGCAGACGGAGATGAGGAGTCACAGCTCTCCAGAAAATATCCTTTCAGATGCAGAAAGCCATCTAAACTGTTTACTTACACCACCTTAGGCCAGCCTTCCATTACACATAGAAAAAAATAACTATGCAGTACGTTATTAAAGAGGGCTACATGTTACTTTAGTTCAAAGGTTAAAAGAGTGAAACTGTTTTACACACACAAATAGAAGCAGCTGCTATGTATTTTTCATTCATATTTTTTATTTATTTTGCAAACAGTACCAGATTTCAGACTGCTAACACATATTATGGTATTACTATGGGTATGTGAGGCATACAATATAACCACATGTCACAAGTCTGTTGGGTGGGTTATGGGATAGGAACAAGATCATCATCTTTCAGTAAAGGTACCTATCCTGCAAAGCAGAGTTATACCTCAGCGAACACTTGGCCAGTGATGCCTACCTGTATGACGTGGCAAGAAAACGGGAGATACCGGCCATGTTAAAGACTGTTCATGGACAGCAAGTACCTTTGAATTGAGACTCCCGTTCCTGTTTCCATGGCTCCTGAGTTGAAAACCAATATTCTGGGACTGTGTAATGTCGACACGACATTTGTTTTGTAGGGGAGGGTGTGGGACTCTGGTTAAGTTAGGCTATAGTATTGGGCATTATTGGGAAAAGGTTCATTGTTCAGTGCCGGGAAACATTTTATTTTATTTGAGGTTTTGCTTATTGATTTGTTTTAAGTTATGCTGTGGCTGAATATGTACATGCAGAATGAAAGGAATTAAGACATAGTAATTGTAGAATTGTCAGGGGTTATGGGGATGCCACATACAGGCACATAGGAGCAGCCCGTAGAGGGTCTTAGTGGTCCTGACGGTAGAGAAAGCTAGCTGGAGAGCGGTGTATGGAGAAGTGTGGTTATCCGACCGTATGTTTAATGTGTTCCAGACCGACGACAATAAATGCCACGAAAGATCATCCCATGTCTGATTAATCCAACCATAAATGTGCTACACAGACACACCCTTAAAATAACATGTTAATCTAGTAAACGTCAAGGGTTATAACCTGGATTATAATACTACAAATCAACTTTTGTTTTCTTCAAACTAATGTTTCATTCTCGCAGTTGAGGTTCAATTGAAAGAAGCACTACATAGTCGTGAATACGAAACCCACTTTAGTGTATTAGCCATGTATCAACCATACCTTCTGTCCGTTGGTCTAGGTCCCGCATCAAATTGAAGTTTCTCTGCAATTCGAATGGCAAATTCTCTATGCCTGTGGTTGTAAAAGAAGGGACAACATTAAGTCACAGGCCTTCTAATAAATCTGAAATCGGGCAATAGGCATTTATATATAATTACAATCGTAAACCACCAAAGGCGACGTCTGCCGCGGGATCCGATGGGGAGTTGGAAGAATCAAATGTACAAACAAATAAAACACAGCAAAAATAAGAACAAAGATCCCCAGTTGAAAGCAAAAAGGAGTTAAATAGCTATGTAAACGTGTGTGTTTCCTAAATGCATCCATAATTGGGAGAATAAAAAATTCCAGTAAATAGACTGTGCCCAAAGCCATTAATCGCGATGGGTCGTCTGGACACTACTGCGTTTGAATTCAAGATTCAGGCATTGATGATCGGGCCTATTACATTCTCAACGACGAGACAGCGTTGAATTATAGGGCATGAAATCCCTTCCCATCCACAAATAACTATTTAATGCTTACTGTCTAAATAATGTTCCAGGTACATTCCCGCCGCCATCTTGGAAAATGTAAACAACACATTTTCCGGCAGCGGAGGAAAAGGTTTTGATTTGGCTGCCGCCATTCCTCTGGTGCGCTCCCTATTTATGACGTGATGGCTTTTTTGTGTTTTATAAAGAAAACTTACCAGCGCTAATTCTGTGAAAATGTACGCTGTAACCATGGGATCACACATCGGCTCATTCAGCTCAACCGCCTACACAAGATTTGAAGACATTAAACATGAAATGAATCCTGTATATATATAATAATTATACATCTAACTGTGCAAAACGACCCTAGAAAAAGAATGCACTCATTGAAAAATGCATTATTAAACTTTATTGGATGTGCAGCAATGGACTCAAATATTAACGTAGTTAATGCATTCATTCGAATACATTGCAGTCTGCAATAAGATGTATGCATTTCTATGATCAGCTGTGTCTAACCACATAGTTTTTATTCTAAGTCATGTTATTATTGGCTACTCTGAGGAGGCACCTTACCTGAAAGCTCTAGGTAGAAAAAGTGGGACATCGGGCCACACAAAGTTTAACTTTTATAATTATTTTTAGTATTTCTCATGTTTTGTCGGTTGATTTTATAACGTTGGTTCCACTTTCCTTGGGGAAACCCATCAGCAGCCTATAGCCCGATACATTATTTAATTTAAAAGTTTGCATTGTTGACACAAAAAATACTTTGAAGTGGTTCTCACGTAGGTTAAATTAATTATAGACCCAACCCAATTGTACATTGGAAAACTTTTACTTTTCCTGGGATGAAAACATTCCCATGTCCATGTGGAAGTGGTAGCGACCGCGGAGCCACCGGAAAGGGAATGGTCAGGGGCGGGATCTCAGCGGAGAAGCTAAGGGTTATGGACATCGACTCATATTAAGGGATGTACCTAACTTTTTCATCGTAACAAAAAAAAAGGACAAAACCCTATATTAGCCAGGTAATATTATGTACCACTGAAAGTCACTGAGTTAACATTGAGGGGGATACAGCAGGTTGTGCCTTAAGTTTGCTCGCTAGCTCCGCTTGTCCTGTAACGCGAGCCAGCAAACGTTCTGACACGACAAAACACTTGGGGTAAACGATTCCAGATCACTTATGCGGTAAATCACACAATCTGTATGGGACTATCACGTGTAAGTTGCCTTGACGCCAATTGTCGCAGAGACAACAGTGTTTGCACCACTCTCGCATTTGTTCCATAAACATCCGTTACCAGTTGATTAAATGTGCACTGTTAATATGGCACACATGAAGTTTGTAATGCATTACTATGCACCACCAGTGCTGTTTTGGCATTACATTCTCGCCAGTGTTGTTAGCCATAACCTGTAGCCCCACACTTGTTTTTCTCTCTTCCTGTTGCTCCTTCCCTCGATTCATCTATCACGTTGAACAGCCAGTCGCCGCCGTCTGCCGCTTATACCACCATTGGTTCTGCGATTCTGTGTCAATCTGTAACGTGGAACTGTTTGCCAATCTCGGTCGTGGACTAGAGTAGTTGTCTTACTCCTCAACCTTGGCAGACTTATTTGGTGCATACTACTATCCTATATAATTGTCTGCATCCAGGTATTCGTTATCTAGTATATTTGAGAAAACATTATTTAATACCATGTATATTCTTCCAGCATGGATGCAGGAAGAGAGATCAAAAACACGAGTTCCACAATGGAAATGCTCAGACAGGGGGAAACTCCCGCCCATCCCAGATAGCACACATGTCTCTGTATGAGAGAACAGGCTGTACAGGTATGTCTTTGTTTGGGTACCTAACATTACATACAAATGCATACCTGTACTTTGTAAATATTGCAGGAATAACTGATTGTTTTGCTTCAAAGAAAGATGAGATGAAAAAACCATGTTGACCTGTCCATTATTGTGCAACTGTTGACCAAGCTCTCTCCAGGCACTTCAGAGGCAGCCAAATGCTGCTCAGTACTTCCAGCAGCTGATGCTGCAGCAGCAAGCACAAATCAACAGTGTCCAGACTCCATAACCTGGCTGCTGTGCAACAGGTAGCACCCTGTACACACATGAGACATTTAAACATAAAACCTTGGAATTTATTCATATGTGTGGTCTCTTATCTTTCACATTAGGCAACGCTTGCAGCGAGTCGGCAATCAAACTCTTTCCAATAACAGTGTTTGCACCACCACCACTGATCTATAGTTGATGTGCATATTTTTTCCTTTTGTTAAAAGTGAGGGCACAACAGCTGTTTTGATTGTTGAATCTATGATTTTGTGGTTCCTTTTCAGGTCAACCTGAGCACACACTTCTGGAGGAGGGACTGTGACTAATCCCCCGCCCCTTGGTCCGGCCTCCTGTGCGGACAACCACTGCTCTTAACCAATCGGTATTGTTGGGCGGGAACTCTGCCGGACAGGGACAGATGTATCTCAGAGTAAGTTAAAGTCAACATTGTTCTTTGAATATAGCTATTAGTTTTAGCTTAATCTAAACCACTATCACTAGTGGATGGTGTATATAGCAATAATCAGATGTTGCGTTTCTCTAAAAGGAATTTAACAAAATTATACTTCTGCATTCAAATTGTTTTCAGAATTAATTCCATTGCTTGCCTTATTCTTACCACAAAAAATAAGATATCAACTATATTGGGAAATTCCAAATGATTATTAACGCATTAATGTCACCAAATACCATTCCCAACATCTTGCTCTATATGTGGTGGTCCTTGTGTCCCAAACGGTCCTTTTTAATCATTGCTCAAAGCACATGAGATCCCTGCTCTGCCACTTCCGAACGTGGCTAATGTGTCTCATTGATCCCTTAGGTGAACCGCTTCCTGAGAGCCCCGCCTTGCCTCCCAGCTGATATTCATGGCCTGGTGGTACAGCCACAGCAGCTGTGGCCACAGTGACCCAGCAGCAGCCACAGCAGCAACAGCAGCCAGCAGCAGCAGCAGCAGCAGGAGAAAACAAGTCTACCCTTTCCTACACATCTTCAGACCATGATCAGGTGAGAAAATTGCACAATTGTTAGAGAAAATAATGCATTTTGATGAATTGGGATTTTAAAAAAGAACATTATCCAACTCAATATGTGTGTATGTAAATAGTGATTTAAATTTATATATTTATTTAAACATTTTGGAGTTGTGACGTGTCTGTTTAATTGTGTTTTAATTAGTGATTCACAGATTAATCGGGTAACGATCATTATCGAACCGGATGTACGCCATAACAACACGTACACGATCAGTCGTTCAACTTTTGAATTTACTGATTGCAGAGCAGCCTGGGGACTATTGTTCAAAGAGCTGCCGTCATAAAGTTCAGTCCACTAAGAGAGTAATGTTATTCCTGCTTTAACATAATTCAGCTTAACTCACAATAAAGGTACGCTTCACTTAACCATTGAAACTGTTGTTTATCGGTTATAGGGTGCAATAATCAGCCTGCATCTCATCAGGCTTCGTTCTTCCAGTGTTTTTTTCTAAAAAACATTATGTAGGGTCTGCGCTAAAAATAGTAGACCAAGACTTTGTTCTTCACACATCCCCATGTCAGTTTAAACGACATACAGTATCAATGACCTGATAGGACAAGGATGCTTCCCTTAATTCCTTCTGCTTCAGGTGAAAGCTAACGTAGTGCTCCGCCGCTTTATTGGAAGATGAGCGAAGAGCGACTCTCAAACTCTCTAAACGGAGAACCAAAGCTTTATGTAAAGCCAAACGATGCCAGCGACAGAACTTTAATGTCAAACATTTTCCTTCAATGTGAAGCAAAGGGTTTCTTAAAACCGAACTTTAATACCCAGCGCTGTCCGCAGTAGCAGCTGACCACCCGGTCTGAGCTCCTGAGTGAAGCCGTAGACAGCCCTCACTTTTATGAGCACAAGACGTCAGAAAAGAGTGGGTGGGTTACACAAATATAGTATGCGCTTCCTTGCACACTGGTTATATATATTTAATATTTTAATTCTAGTTTGTGGCTCATTTATTCGTCAAATGATACAGTTCCAACTTGTCCATGTGTCCACTCTCTAAATAAAATGCCATTAATAATTAACCCATAGACTTATCGCCGACTTGTTTAACTACTTAAAACATGACATAATATAAAACCTGCAGGCATGTAAAGTGATTACCAGGAAGCAAAAAAATGTGCTACAAATACAAGCATCTCCCATGTGCATAGCACGCGTAAGTTGCTGCCTGACATTATTTTTATGCAAAGCTTAGGTATAAGGACAGCCGCATCTTCTGGTAGCCCTCCTTTTTTCTTTCTTGCGAATATTAGTATGTGCGTAGTGTATCACAGGGGACACTGTTACATTGGATCTTATGTTTGATTAAGGTCCCATGGCATGCTTACTTTATGGATGCCTTTATTATAGATGTTACGGGGCCCCAAACACAGTATTTGAAGACGTTACCGAAATTCAGCCGTGGTGCAGAATTACAGCCACTACGAGCCAGTCGCACATTGAGCTTCCCCCAAATGCGCCGTATATGTGTTCTGTAGCTTTAATGCATAATGAGGAGAGAGAGAGGCGGGTCAAGGAGGAGGGTGGGGTGTGTGCCCTGAGCAGCTTGCGGCCAGAGGTACCATTGCTCTGTTTACAGTGGATGTATCAACAATGGCGAGGCACACACAGCCTTTGGCCGTGTTCTGTAAATATTCTAGAACACTCCGGATGCTCTGGCGGAGTCCTGGAGCTCTTAATATTTGAATAATATCATATCATCCAATAGATATCTATATCATATAATATATATTATCACGGTCAAAAGCTGTGTGCGCCTCCAGAAGATATATTATGAATCTCAAACGACTTGTCTCCGACGTCTCTGGTTCTTCCACGTCCACATCAATCCGAAGTAGACTGAACCACGACATGGAGGAGAAAGGATTGTTTGCCCGCGGTTGTCTTCCACCAGAGCCTCGCCTGCCGAGGATCCACCACCTCGGCAGCGGTCAAGCGCTTAGGCACAACCGCCTCGGCAGGCGGGAAGCAGGGCTCAAGTGGGAGAATTTCGGGGGCAACAATCCCTTTCTCCTCCATGGTAGTTGTTAATGTGTATGTGTGATGGCGTAAGCACACGTTCCTATTCTCCCAATTCTTGCCTAACCATGTGTACCCATACCCGTTCGTTGTGGAAATACCAGTACACGAGGAGTCCGACGTTCTAACGCGCCATTAACACCGCATTCGTAGATACTTAGGGGAGTAATAGGTCGGCTAGGGACCTCATATTACGGATAAGAAAACCTTCAAGAAGTGAAATTTCATGCCATGGGACTTAGATCTTTGATTGGTGAGTATATCATATAGGTCTTATGATAATGATTTTCATAAGGAAAAGGCCTATTGGTATAAATTTATTTCATTTTGTGATCTGTTCTGATCCTGTGACCAACATAAAAAGGATCTGGAGGTCGCCTGAATTTCTGATATTTTATTTGGCTAATGGTTAGGGACAGGGCAGAATGTCACATGTAATTGACTAGTCGAGAATCGTAATGGACTAGTTTGATTGTCCGAGACTCTTGATCAACACAAAAGCTCTTTAGGAAGTTCTGCTGCCCGACTCTATACTGCCTTGGAGCCCCGTTGTTCATGGCGCTCATTCTGCTTAGCTCACGTGTGTCAACATTCCATTACCCAGAGCTGTTTAATAGCTTATCCTCATTCAATTCCTTCCAGAGTGCGCTAAGAAAGCCAGCAGCCAACATTTCGTCAGATAAATGAGTTAACAAACACGCCAAGCAGACGAAATCCTTCTTTGAGCACCATCAATCAATTTATGTTACCCAAAAGTCTCTCAAGAGCGGATCGTGTCGTATTCGGATTTGTGAAAACTTTTTAATGTTTATTTATTGATAAAATAGAAACATAAACGTCTTGTGTTGTGCTGCTTCCATGCACTTCTGTCCCCAGCTGTGTACAGCTATATGTGGATCATCTTTTTCACCAGTGACCCTTGCTTGTCTGAGAGATATTTCAAGCACATGAACCCTCTAATCTCCAATGATGCTACCCCTCTCAGATCATTCAAGACGCATTGAACATTGGTCGCGAGTGTAGTGTGTGTATGGTTCAAACAATGACTTGTCTCTGGCACTGTTCCCTTTGTTTCAAGCACACAGTTGTCCAAGCCGTTACCGTCCCAATCTACTACCATTCATTAAAATTCTGGGAACGCAGTTCCGTCTCTCAAGTACTACCATTTTCTCAACTCTGTAATGTCTTGGACCCTTCAGATCTGGCTTTAGGCACCACGAGCACTGACAAAGCTTTGGCTGAAGTATTAATGACTTATCCTCCGCCTAGACACAGGTCGAGAACACTCCTTAGTCTTGATTAGACCTAAGTGCTTGCTTTGACACCGTAGCCCCGCACTCTTCCTAGCCCGTCTCCATTAAGGTGGGTTGGTTTAGAGGTCGAGTCGTGCTGGTTCTCTCCTCCTCTCCATAGT